>JAWNNK010000621.1:0-61818 GCA_035045065.1 Hirtodrosophila trivittata
AACTGTTGACTTAAGAAAATAACACTTTTTTATATTGAATGAAAATCCAGGTTTCGTAGCACAATCAAGAGCAATCTGTAACCTTTCTAAAACCTTACTTTTCGGCATTGAACTCATAAAATTTTTCATCACTTGAACAATAGCTTACAATTTTTGATCTGACAATTTCAAATTTTCCTGGTGATATTATGACATTGAATCCAGGAGACATTGAACAATATTTCAATACAATGATGGTTAATGTTTACGTTGCTAAGTATTTGCAATGTGCTACATATGCCGCCGTTGCCAACTCCTTTCAACTTCACTACATTATTAATTCTTTTACCCACTAATTTGGTACTGATCTTTCGTTTGGTTATTAAACATTCCGCTCCAGAGTCGAGCGTAGTTGCAAACGTCTCAATTTCACAAAGCGCGGCTCTTTTCATTTGGGGCGTATTCTTGACCTTGCCCTATGCATTCGATCATCTTGTGGCCTAGTTTTCACAGAAATGACACCTTATTGTTGAAAGTTTTAGGCGCTTGACATCAGCTGGAGATACTTCTTCTTGTAGATTCTTTTTCCTCTTGTTGAACGTAAATGCTTTAAGCTCGGTTTGAAATTCCCTTCTAGTGCGCAAATTTGAAGTAAGCAACGTAGTCACAACGCTAGATCCTTAAGGATAGTAACAATTTCGATCAGAGATAACTAAGTAATGCAGACATTCAGAGTCAGTCGAGCAATGAAGACAACGCTGGATCCTCCAGGATAGCAACAAAGGCAGTCAAGCTCCGGCCAGCAACCTCGAACAATCAAACCAGCAGCAGTGAAAAAAACCAACGACGACGACAACAAGGATACATCGACAAGGATACAAAGATAACCAACAGAAGTGAACAAAACCCAACGAAGACGACGACAAAAAAAAAGCAACAAGGATACAAAGATAACCAACAGAAGTGAACAGAACCCAACGATGACGACACCAAGGATACAAGGATAACCAACAGCAGTGAACGAAATCAACGAAGACGACGTCCAGTATAAATCAACAAGGATTCAAGGATAACAAGCAACAGAGAACAACGGAAGGCGACAACGAGGATAAGCAAGGATAACCACAAGGAACCAGAGACGGACAAGCAAGGAAGATAACCAGAGCCAGCCAAGCAACGAAGGAGTCAGAGCTAGCCCAGCAAACAGTGCACAGTCAATCCCCGAATGCACAATCGACAAACAACCAACGAATACAACAAGGACAATCTACAAGGATACAAGGACAACAAGCAACAGGGAATAATAAGCGATCACCCCAGCAAGCAACGAAGACCACAATCATGAGGCTCCAAAAACCACCAGGAAGACAACGGCGAACAGCTAGCATCGGGGATCTTAAGGAGTACTATGAACGGATCCACGATGACCTCGTGTTATCTACCACCCCAGGCGAAAAGGAGCCCCACCAAGAGACCAATCCACATCCAATAATAAAATAATCCTGGATGACGACTACGACGAGAACTTTTCCATGTCACAGGCTGTGCTGCGTGAAATGAAAGAAGAGATGGCCGATGAGCCGGAGGGGATATTAGTGATGACGAATCAGAAATTTTTGACATAGATGATTTTCAGTCACCAAGCAATATGAAAACCGATATATATAGCTAGTTAATTTGCCCTGTATGACATAATAATCATTGAGGACGAAGACGATGAGTTCAACAGCAAGGTTGCAGATAGGTCATCCAAGCTATTCTCGCAAAATATCATGTCCCAGGTCTATCCACTTGGAGTGGACAACTACTCAGATGATGATGGACATGCTGAGCTACCAGAGGATTCAAAGGGTCAGCAATGCCACCGCCAGAAGCACCTCCACTAACTAATGCAATTAACCCGACCCATGATTTTGATGCCAACGACGTTGCAGGCACCACAAGAGTGATGACCAAAGAAATCCGAAGACACTAACGAGTTCATGGGGCCAATTAGGGTGGTGCGCCACCCTAACGTCCCACCCCGAAAAGGGAACCTAAGTAAGCTACACCAATGAGGCCAAAGTCTCGGTGGATATCTAACCGTAAGAACTAGCATCATAAGTTAGAGTTTAACACATAGTAGAACATTTGTAACCCCACCAAGCAAGATAAGTCAAAGAGATGTAACGGATACGGATATGCTTATCTAGGGAAAGTTATCACGGGGAAGCTCACGGTCTTGTCACGTATCCGCAGGTGAGGAGGAGGTGTAAGGAGTCAAATCCTCCTTACATAAACTAAAGACAAGGGGCATGGAACCGGCATTTATTATTATTATTATTTTGAATTTAGTAGTATAGTTAGCGTAAAATAAGCTACCCGCTTCAGGGGAAGCAGCGGGTAACCTGCTTTAGAGGCCAGCACTGGGCTGCTTCGAACAGAGATAGGCAACGGCTGCCTACGCATACAGAAAAGCTCAGCTTAAAAGTTGAAGCAATAGAATTCAAGATAAGCTCATGCATACGCGCTCACTGTCCAACAACCGCTCATTGACTTCTTTGAATGGTCATACAGATTCAATTCACAAAGTGTTTTAAAATATTTCGATAATCAAATCCATAAATACAGTTGAGCAGTTGCGATAAAATATTGAGGTCACATAGTTAGCACTGAAAGTATACCGATTTGAAATTTTCCATTGCCAAAAACATCATAACAAGTCTTTTTTAGGATAATTCGAGTTTTACATTTAATTACAATTTATACCGAATTTAAGGCATATTTCTAATTAAGTGATTAATCACTTATCAGTATAAGAGATTAATCATACTCCAAGGCATTCGAAAAGTTAATAAAACCTACTATAAATGTCCAAATTTTTAGCTTTAGTGTGGGTTACGAACTATTTCAGCACTTTGCTATTAAGATAGATAGTTTAAAGCACTTATTGGCTCAGTAATATAAAGAAACGTAGTTTCTGTGCTTTGTCGTAGAAAAAGTGGTTTTGTGGGTCTTAGTTACATAATTTATATTTAATTACTTTCACTAAATTTTAAGCTAAGTGTTATATATAAATATTTGCACAATAATCAAGTGTTGTGTATTTAATTATCTATTAAATTCTTGCTAAAAATATTATTTGTCCGCTTGTGAGTTTGTTTGGCTGCTGCTTAGCGGAGGAGCATCATTCCTCGCTCCGTTGTTAATTGTTTTGTTTTTTTTTTTTGTTTTGCGTACTTCATCCTAAGAGTTTCGTTTTCGAGCTCCTTTTCTGTCTTGCTTGCACACCAACATTGATTGTTGTATGGGCGTGCTTTGCATGCTGCTCTCCCTCAGTTTTGCCCTCTCGCTATTTTTCTAACTTGCCTATTTTGACCCAATTCAAAAACACTGCGTCTTGTCGTTTGTTGTTTTTTTCTGAATAAACAAACACGTTTTTAATTTAAGTTAAAAAAACGTAGTCAATTACTGCTGAAAAAATATAATTGGAAGAGGAAGTGAACAGGTAAAACTTGATAGATAAGCCGTAACAAGTAATAAACTGAGAAAAATACCACATAACTCTGCTATTTTGATTGATTCAATTATATATGTATATGATATATATATGTCGGAACACTGTTATTATTCTCTGCCAATGCTTTAGCGCAGCGAGTTTCGGACGCATAGAAGTTCTAAACACAACTGTCCTGCGTCGCACACTTATTCTTTGTGCCTACCATGGAACCACACTCGGCGACAGCGAGACCACGCTGTCGCCCCGCTGTTTAAACGGTTCTTCTCAAAGCTACAAAATGCAGACAACCAATCACAGCACAATTACAGGCTCATGCAATATTACCATAATGATGAAATTTCTATTCTGGTGAAATACTTGAAAAGCATGCTCACACACACAACCATACATTGACCATAACACGACTTCGTGCAATATCACCTTGCTCATTTTGGGCTTGTCGTAGTGTGTTGAAATATGGCCACGCTCACCACACTTAAAGCAGGTTACATCTGTTTTTTGATGGTGACCAAATCCGCTCCGGCCACCACTGTTTTTAGCATGAGATGAACGGTCCTGATGTTATTTAGCTATGCATTCGTTCATCTTGTGGCCTAGTTTTCCACAGAAATGACACCTTATTAATGAAAGTTTTAGGCGCTTGACATCAGCTGGAGATACTTCTTCTTGTAGATTCTTCTTCCTCTTGTTGAACGTAAATGCTTTAAGCTCGGTTTGTATTCGTATGCAGGGAAGATTTCATTCTTAACCTGTACGCAACGAAGGATGCGCATCAGCAAAGCATCATGTTTGGCGCGATAGAGATGCAGCTGACAGGAGAAGTGCAAAGGATTGCGCCACTTCATCAAGCAAATTCAAGGTTAAGGGATGTGCTCATCAATGAGTTCAGAATGCAAACACCACACAAGGAGCTCTTAAGGAGGCTGTACAACACGAATTTCAACGGAAGTATAGTCGACCCTCGGTTAATGAACGCCTCGCAGAGCGAACATTTCGTATAACAGACTAAATTTTAGTTCAAAAATCGTTTCGTTTAGCGAACGAAATTCCTAGAACGAACTTTGAAAAAATAGTGCTTAACCGCTAGAGTCAAAATTATTTGACCTACGTTTTCTTTTTATTGTTTCGGCTGGTGATTTAATTGTGTGTTTGCATGGGTCTGGGTGGCGCCACTTGCAAAAGAGAACGGACTGAGTCACGCGAGCTTTGCAGCTCTTTGCATTTTGATTTGTAAAAACCAAATTCATTCAATACAATTTTATACAAAGATGTCTTCAAAAATATTGAATAAGAGAACAATGCAAATTAAACACAAAATTGTAGGAAAAGTGAGAAAGGTTTTGGCGTCACTGAAATAAGGCGTGTATTTAGTCTATCAAAAGCAACGTTGCCACAATTCTTAAAAATAAGGACAATGTTAGGGAATAGTTAGAATATTGTCCCAACGACCACGTTTTTTCAACGATGTTTTAAAAGGCAGTGTAGAAGATGAGGAGATGACGGAAGCACAACAACCATCTAGTGCAATAAAGGAAATGCTGAAAGCCTGGGAGTTGGTGTCAGCATTTATTGAAAAAAACACACTGACCCAATAATTGCAAAACGCGCCACAGACCTATTTAATGATAATGCTGTGTCTCATTTTCAACAAATTGTAAAGCTCCGCCAGAAGCAACAGACATTAGATATATTTTTCTTAAAAATGGACTAAGTACATATGCTTTGATAAAATATAACAAACATAAAATTTTTATTTGTTTCTTTTATTATTTTAAATTCATTAAATCAATAATTTATTTATGTTTTAAATGACTTTTTTTGAAAAGGTTGAAAATAAATTATTTCATTGTATTTTTTTGTTTGTCAGGAACGGATTAATTCATTTTGAATAGAAACATATTGGTTTTGCTCAACGAAAATTTTATATAGCGAACAAGTTTCTGGAACAAATTAAGTCCGTTATCCGAGGGTCGACTGTATACGTAATAAGTTAATGTTAGAAAATATCCTAACCGATACATTGTTATATACTAATGCAATAAACAACACCTTCAAAGATGTAATCACAAACAAATTACCAGACAGATTATTTATAATACTAGCTAGATATGATATAACAGCTATATTAAATCTAAAACAACTAGCACAAAGAGAAAGACTATACGAAAACACTATATCAGAAAAACAAAAATGCTTAAGCAATCAAAATAACAATTGCAAGATTGCAAGGAACCCAAATCAAAATTTCAACCAAGTATCGAACTCAAGCGTGCCATATGCACAAAACAACTATTAATCAAATCAGAACTTACAAGAACAGAAAAAATTTAAATCAAGGTAGGATGCAGAACCCAGTGAACTATCAAAAAAACCAGGTATCTACAAGTAGACCCAATCCACCTGTTAAAAGGGAAAGAGAAAGTGTTAGTAGTCAAATTAAAATGAACACTTGTGAAAATGTTCATGAAGAGGCTTAGGCCACAGAAACAGAATAGATAACCCATATACTATTGGGTTAATCCGGTCTGTTTTTTTGTGTTTAAAAAATGGTTTTTTTTATTTAAAAAACTAAAAAAAATACATCATTCAAAGTATTGTCCGTCGACTACCGAATGCCATCTCGAAAAAATTAGTCCTCTCTGGCCTCGATGCAATAATCGAGCCATTTTGCATCCGTCGAAAAAGCCAGTAGTCGGAAGGAGCAAGGTCTGGAGAATACGGCAAGTGGGGTAAGATCTCCCATTTCAGCGTTTTCAGGTAATTTTTGACCGTTATCCGAGCGTTGTCATGTTGCAAAATCACCTTGTCATGCCTTACCGCCGTTTCTGGCCGTTTTCATACAATGCACTGGTCAAATGCATTAGTTGTAGTACATGACGATCCGTATTAATGGTTTCGCCTGGATTTAGCAGTTCATAGTGAATCACACCCGTCCAGTCCCACCATATGCAGAGCATGATCTTTGAACTGTGGGTCTTTTGCTTTGATGTCGATGTAGACGATGTTGTCATCAGGCTTGGCATAGTATTTTTTCTTATTGGGATTCTCGTAATACAAGGTGTTTTCAAAAGTAAACAGGACTTTTTGAATCTAGCACCCCCTGGTGGCGTATCTTATGTCGACTAGTGCGTAAGAATCCGCTATCCGTTTACTTAGGAAAGCACTGTATAATAAAAACTAAAAGATAAAAATAAAACACAGCAAATATACGATCTTGAGAAATAAAACAAAATTAAATAATAAAGGTATATTTAGTTGATCCAAAATTTCTGCTACTCGGCCAAAACGTCAATGCGTTATTCTACCTTGGAGTTTTGAAGCGTTTGGTGCGCCGTATTCGACGTGTTCGGCCCGAATATCGCGATAATGCGCCGTCTCATCGATCGACGCTTGTGACCGAATATTTGACCAAAAATCACATTTTAACCATTCGCCGTATTCACCTGATATGGAACCGTGCGACTTCTTCCTTTTCGAAACAAAATGCATTTGCCCATGAAAGGAAAGCGTTATGCAGACATAGAGGCCACTCAAAAGGCTGTCACCGGCATACTGGCGGCCATACCGGCCAACGAGCTAAAACACTCGTTCGACATGCTTTTGGCTCGTGCAAAACGCTGCATTGAAGCAGAAGGAAACGATTTTAAATAAAATTAATTGATTTTGCCGAAAAAACCGTTTGTTCTGTTTTAATTTTTTGTTTAAGTCCTGTTTACTTTGGAAAGCTCCTTGCATATCCACTTTTCATCTCCAGTCACGATCCGATGCAAGAATCCCTTTCTTTGATGTGTTTCAAGAAGCATTTCCGAAGTGAAAAATCGCCTTTCGACATCTCGCGGCTTCAACTCGTACGGCACCCAATTTCCTTGTCTTTGAATAAATCCCAATTGTTTTAACCGAAAGCAAAATTGCTTGCTGAGTCACTCCCAACGGCTCTGCGAGTTCAGTTTGCATTTGGCACCGATCTTGATCCAATATAGCCTCCAAATCCTCATCTTCAAACTTTTTGGGGTGGCCAGGACGCTCTTTGTCTGCAACGCTAAAATCACCACTTTTGAAGCGTCGAAGCCATGACTTATTGGTTGGAGCAGATTCACC
This sequence comes from Hirtodrosophila trivittata, assembly GCA_035045065.1. Classification (NCBI taxonomy): domain Eukaryota; kingdom Metazoa; phylum Arthropoda; class Insecta; order Diptera; family Drosophilidae; genus Hirtodrosophila; species Hirtodrosophila trivittata. The sequence goes on from JAWNNK010000621.1 coordinate 7,577, forward strand.
ATAAACTTCCACAAGCATTCGATGGGCTTGAGCTGCACCGTTCTTCCCATTAAAAAAGAAAATCAAAGCTTCCCGCAAATGTTGTTTATTTAACACAAATTCAGACATTTTCAATGTTGTGGTCACAAACAGACGCTGATGCACACTAATTATTATTGACAGATGTCAAACCTTTCCAATGGAATATGTATACACTTCCAAGATTGGCCACAACTTACAGGAGGAGCCATCTTTTGAAAACGGACCGACTTAATTTGTACCCCCAATATAATCATAATGAACAATGTTCCCTTAAAATGCATTATCGACAGAGGTTCAACAATAAATATTGTGAATAAAAACCATTTTAACTATTAAGTACATTCAATCGAAACAAAGATACAGACCAAGAAAGGAACAATAGAACTAAGGGAGAGAGTAAGGGCAAGGAAACAGTTTCTTTAGGTAATTATGAATTCTCGTTTAAATACATCGACAACGAAGAGGACGACCCTGTATGGGAGTGCCCTGACACGCCCACAATAGAAGACGAAGCATTTAATTACGCAGTCAATGACGAATTTCAAGAATGCAACGAAAACAGATAAGAACATTTAAATAACGAATAAACCGAATAGCTAAAAAGGGTTTTGTTTGAATTTCACGATATTCAGTATAGGGAAAGTGATAATTTTACTTTTACCAGTACAATAAAGCACGTAATCCAAAGCAAACATGAAGACCCAATTTACAGAAGACCGTACAAGTACGCACAAATACAGGACGAAGAAATAAAACGACAGCTCAGAAATGTCAGGAATGTTAGGGCAAGGTATTATCCGAAAGTTTAAGTCACATCACTGTTTCCCAATCGGAATTGTTTTAAAGAAAAGCGATGATTCAGGCAAACAAAAATTTAGGTTAGTTATAGACTACCGCAACCCAATGAAATAAATGTCGAAATTTTGGATACTCGGAAATTGTTAATATTTCACTACTCTTGATTAAGCCAAAGGCTTTCACCACTGCCATCTTGGATGTCAGGGTATTATTATCATTACAATTATACATGGTGGCTATAAGTGTCAGTGCACTTTTTGGTAGAGCCTTGACAAACTTTTTAAAAGAGGAAATATTTCTATTAGATTTGAGGCTTATCTTTTTTATTAAAATATCAGAAAAATAAAAAGCGCCAAGTTTTTCTTATTCTTCAATTATTCCACTAAATACGAAACAAACAAACGCAACACAAAGGTATACAGACCCTTGTAGGAGATTCGCTTTAACGTAAGAGTTTTGAAATGGGCTTCTTATAAATTAAATTGAAAATGCAATGAAATTGCAGATCCCTAGCTTCAGGACTTAATTCGTCGAATTCTTGTTGGGTTTGTTTCATAAGAACTTGGATGTCAGGCCTAACAAGTCTGCATAAGCAGTAGTCCAATTAAAGCTACTACGAGTCTCTATAAAATCAAAAATACCAGCAATATGACCAAATACCATATCAATAAAACACAAATGTTAGCCGTGAAGTTTACCTGTTGTTGAAAGAACAGTTTGTAGCAGAGCAAGTACCCCAAATTAAAATTTTGTTTAAAAAACAAGAAGAAAAAAATAAAACAAAATAGAGACAAATATTAATTGGATAAATAAAGTTAAAAACGGTTAGAATAAATTTACTGTTTGAAAAAACGTCAAAAGAGACACAGAGCAATCAGTGAATGAAACCAAAACAGAATACATCAATTGCAGAGACGCAGTGCTTTTGTATTGAGTCAAGCATCGGCAACTTTGAGAATAAATGAGAGAGTGAAACGGAGAAAGAGTGGAATGCAAAGCAAACAGCTACGACAATAAGTATAATTGTGGTTTGGTGGGAAGCCAGTTAGAAAAAGAGGACAATGAACAACTTAGCGAGACAACATCACAAACAACCTAAGATTTTTTTTAAATGTTAAATAAATACAGTACGAAGAGCCAGTGCACAAAATACGTTATAGCCTCATAGATAGATAGCAGATCCGGGTTGTATATGCAACAGAGTTTTTTAACGTGTTGAGCAACCTGGAGAAAACTCCAGTTGGTTGCCATGTATCATCTACTTGCTGCTCCAGAGCGGCTTAAAAAGCGACGTCGATGGCATCACATACCAAGACCATCTTCGCATTTGGTAGCAGTCGAGTTAGAACTGCTGCTTTACCAGTACTACGTTTGCGTTCATTGAATGCAGTGATGCGGTCCGGTGCCCACTTAATCAACCGCTGATCATTATTTCTCACATATTTTAGCAGTGCTGACAATGGTACTTTAAAGTGTGAGGATTTGAGCAGACATATATGATAGTAAATTATAATACCAACCCTATCAGCGAATTGTATCTTGTTGGTCGGCTTAATGTAGTGATAGGCATAGTGTAAGTACGCTCTAGGATTGTAAGAATAAAATTTTTTGTGTGTTTTACCTACACTCTTTATTGGTCAGATGCCATAGTCAATACGACCACTGAAATCCGTTTGGCAAGAAGACGATTTAAGCAGTCTACCCAAAATTTTCGACAAGATGGTCAAAACAGATAGTTCCATCTGTAAGCTCCACATTGCAGCAGCCACTGTCTATAGTTTCAAATAGCGTGGAAGCTGTATCATCTGTCATGAGTGGCTAGCGGCAGCTGCATATCAGTGATTCGGTTCCAGATCAACGACCTTATTTTATTTGCACCCGAACAATCAACGATAAATATGTATGGTACTCACATTTTGAATTTAGACCTGGGGTTGGGGCGGACAATCAAATGGCCCTTATAATTGCTGACCAATATTTGGAGCTGATATTTTGACCCATTACAACATTTGCATTAATCTCAACGCGAAACAACTTATCGAAACAACCACGGACGTCTGCACTATGGGCACAATGCTCGACGCACAATCTTGAAAAAGTGTCACCTAGACAACTTTGTTACTTGGACTGCATGTTGCAGGTCTGGGCAATACAGTGGCAGATGCTTTATCCCCTACACAAGCTTATAAATTCGGATCATCTTTTGGACCCGAGCGGATGAGAACGATACTTAATTTTACTTGATGTCCCGAACGCAAATCTTCAATCCGTATGTAAAGATTGGTTCTAGTTGTTGAGTTCTTAAATTATGTTATGTTTGTGTTTTGTTATGTTTGGGGATGTTATATGCTCGGAAAAAGCGGAAAAATCATGACAAATGCACTCACAGATGTGTATTGACATTATTTTGGGTTTTTTGTAGAAAACAATTAGATGCCATGTGTACTGAAATTGTTTAGTAACGCGTGCAGAATAAAGATTTACAAGTGGTCACTTGGTAAAAATGTATTGTCATTTTCTGTGCCAACGTTATGGAAAGAACAGTAAAATCATAAAGATGATTACTACTTTTGTTCGTTTAATCTAGTCGGTATTAAAAGTTGCAAAGCATAAATATCCTGACGTATCATTACCGTCCAAGACATTTCAGCGTACGGACAGGTATCTATTACCAATTTATCCAGGTATGAATGCATAAAATACGTGCAGAAGTTTGTCTTGACTTTTTTAAGAATTTTATCAAAGCGCTCTATCGCAAAGGACCGGATTTTCAGTACCTAATCAAGTTGTTTCCAAAACTGTCATACGCAAAATTCAAAGATGGAATATTTGTCGTATCTGATATTCGTAAACTAATGGCTGATACACAGTTTTTCAAAATGTTTAACGCCTGATGAAGCAGCACCATTTACATCGTTTGTTGTTCACAACTTTCTTGGTAATTACAGGTCACCGGACTACAATCAAGTGTTTGACAAGTTTTTACAAAATTACCACATGATTGTGTTTTTTCCCACAAGATATAGCGAAAATCGAATGGCGATACCAAAGATTTTGGGACGAACGCTTAAAGAGCGACTACTGTTGAACTCAAATACGTGAAAAATATCCTAAACAGTACAAAAGACTTAATTTGACCTCTTTGCATTTTTGATTTATACTTTTTTATTCAACAAATGGACCTGAATGGTCAAGAAAGCTAAATAATAAATTTATTGAATATTTAGAAAACTTGAACCAATAAAAAAAATTTGGATTTGGATTCATCCCCTCAATTTACAATATAAACAGCTTTTCGTTGCTCAGGTCTAAAATTGTGTAAGCTTGTGTTATTTTTTGCAATAACAATGCCAAGCGCAGTATCATTTTCGAGACTCAAAGACGTTTAAGAGGAAACACCGAATTAAAAAGCTTTTGCTTTTATTTGATGATGACATTATGGTCTATTGCGACATGTCTTGTTAACCAACACGTCGTTCCAGAAATTCTTCGGTATGGTGCCTTTGCTTCTCATCCTACCGAACGATCGAACCTTTACAAAAACTTCGTCGTAAGTACGCTTGGCCTGCGAAAAGATACGCGTTATTTAATACGCTCGTAATAGCTTCTCCTGTCAACATGCTAAGATACATCGAAAAATAATTTAACTCTTGAAAAGATCAGAATGCCCGACAATCGTTTCGACCAGGTCCACTTGAATATAATCCTCATACGCCAAGTCAACGGATACCGCTACTGCCTCACGATAGCTGATCAATTCTCTCAATGGCCCAAATCTATTCCTTTTAAGGTATATCCTTAATACAGTGTCAATTGTAGCATCAAAGCTTTGTAAAAATTGGATAACGCGCTTTGGCTGTCCACAGACAATCTCCACTAACAAAGGATGTCTGTATGAGTCTGTTTTTTTTTAGAGCACACACAGCAGCTTAGCATACGGAAATAAATTGCACAATCGGTCGCTGGAATCGTTTATTAAAAGCAACTCTTATGTGCAATCTACAAACACCGTGGCTTGAATTGATTCCGATGGCTGCTTGGCCTTAAAATGGGCTCGGACCTTAACTCGCACAGATGATCAAATTTGCTTTAATTATCTCCGTTATGAGGACAATAACCAAAATTGCAAATTTTTATTCACAGTCATTAAATTAAAACGGCGGTTTCCGGCAACGCTAGGCAACCAATAACAGCGTTCACACACTCGAAGCAATTATCATATAAGATAATCGAAGATTATAGATTTCACATCAAATTCTAACTAATCCGGATATGCTATATCTGTCATTCCACGCACGCTGGCTAGACAGAATGCCAATGAGAGCAATCTTACCCAGTAGAACAATTGGAAGAACAATTCTTACTTAACTATTCTTACTTTCGGAATCTTAATAATGGGCTTACATTTTGGGTAACGTCGATGTCTCACTTGGCCCTTTATTAGCACTGATGTTCAAGTTGTTGTATTATTGGTGCAACCTTTTAGTCCCAGGTTCAACTACTTAGCGACCTCACAAACAAACATTTGATTAAGTCTATTACTGGTCTAACATTATTAAATTGTCTCTGTGACACACAGCTCTTCTTGATATATGTACGACTGTACGAGGTATTTCAAAATATAAAAGCCTCTTCTAACAGTTTGTCGACTTCACAATTGCTGCAAGAAAAACAACCACCAGTCAACACGAAGTTCGCAAGGAAGATATTTTAAACTCTCGATTTGGTAAAAGCCTAAGTAAATCTCAATGACCCCAATATGATATCCACAATTCAGCTGTGTGTACGTCGTTCAGTCTTATTGAATTCTTGTTCATACCGTTTGGTTTAAAGAATGCCATGCAGACCTTTTTAAGATTCATCGACATTATCTTTTGGGGATCTATATTGTTATTTGAGCAAAATCAACGTACCGTCTTGGAAATCCTGCGCAAGCAAGCAAAAGGAGCACGGCATGATTTCTTGGTCGACTTATTCTCTTCACACATTAAAATACCATTGTCAGCACTGCTAAAATATGTGAGAAAGAATGATCAGCGGTTGATTAAGTGGGCACCAGACTACATCGCTGCATTCAATGAACGCAAACGTAGTACTGGTAAAGCAGCAGTTCTAGCTCGACTGCTACCAAATGCGAAGATGATCTTGGTATGTGATGCCATCGACGTCGCTTTTTAAGCCGCTCTGGAGCAGCAAGTAGATGATACATGGCAACCAACTGGAGTTTTCTCCAGGTTGCTCAACACGTTAAAAAACTCTGTTGCATATACAACCCGGATCTGCTATCTATCTATGAGGCTATAACGTATTTTGTGCACTGGCTCTTCGTACTGTATTTATTTAACATTTAAAAAAAATCTTAGGTTGTTTGTGATGTTGTCTCCCACCAAACCACAACTATACTTATTGTCGTAGCTGTTTGCTTTGCATTCCACTCTTTCTCCGTTTCACTCTCTCATTTATTCTCAAAGTTGCCGATGCTTGACTCAATACAAAAGCACTGCGTCTCTGCAATTGATGTATTCTGTTTTGGTTTCATTCACTGATTGCTCTGTGTCTCTTTTGACGTTTTTTCAAACAGTAAATTTATTCTAACCGTTTTTAACTTTATTTATCCAATTAATATTTGTCTCTATTTTGTTTTATTTTTTTCTTCTTGTTTTTTAAACAAAATTTTAATTTGGGGTACTTGCTCTGCTACAAACTGTTCTTTCAACAACAGGTAAACTTCACGGCTAACATTTGTGTTTTATTGATATGGTATTTGGTCATATTGCTGGTATTTTTGATTTTATAGAGACTCGTAGTAGCTTTAATAGGACTACTGCTTATGCAGACTTATTAGGCCTGACATTCAAGTTCTTATGAAACAAACCCAACAAGAATTCGACGAAATAAGTCCTGAAGCTAGGGATCTGCAATTTCATTGCATTTTCAATTTAATTTATAAGGAAGCCCATTTTAAAATTCCTACGTTTTGTATCTAATAGAAATATTTCCCCTTTAAAAAGTTTGTCCTTAAATATACGTTTATAAGCTCCTTGAGTCTTCGTTCTGAACTTCTCACACTATAACCCATACTATATATATTCCCGTTACGTGGAGCGTTATTTAGCGCATTCAGCACTTGTTCAGCTCTGGATCTAGGTGCAAGTCACTCTCTCGTAGACGCACCTTGCCAAATGGACCACCAACGCTCAAGGCTATACCAAAAAGTGCACTGACCCTTATAACCACCATGCATAATTGTAATGATAATAATACCTTGGCCTCCAAGACGGCAGTGGTGAAAGCCTTTGACTTAATCAAGAGTAGTGAAATATTAAAAACTTCCGATTATGCAAAATTTTGTCCATGATTGGACTAGTAATATTTATCGTTGACAGTTATTTAATTGAGATTGCGGTTGTCTATAACTAACCTAAATTTTTGTTTTCCTGAAGCATTGCTTTTCTTTTGAAACGATCCCGATTGGGGAACAGTGAGGTGATTTGGACTTTCGGATAATACCTTGCCCTAACATTTCTGACATTTCCGAGCTGTCGTTTTATTTCTTCGTCCTGTATTTGTGCGTACTTGTACGGTCTTCTGTAAATTGGGTCTTCATGTTTGGTTTTGGATAACGTGCTTTATTGTACTAGTGAAAGTAAAATTATCACTTTCCTTGTACTGAATATCGTGAAATTCAAACAAAACCCTTTTTAGTTGTTGTTTTAATCGTTATTTAAATGTTCTAATCTGTTTTCGTTGCATTCTTGAAATTCGTCATTGACTGCGTAATTAAATACTTCGTCTTCTATTGTGGGTGTATCAGGGCACTCCCATACAGGGTCGTCCTTTCGTTGTCGTTGTATTTAAACGAGAATTCATAATTACCTAAAGAAACTGTTTCCTTGCCCTTACTCTCTCCCTTAGCTCTATTGTTCCATTCTTGGTCTGTACCTTTGTTTCGATTGGATGTATTTAATAGTTATAATGGTTTTTATTCAGAATATTCATTGTTGAGCCTGTGTAAATAATGCATTTCAACATCTCATTGTGATTATAGTTTATGGGTTATCTTTCTGTTTCTGTGGCCTAAGCCTCTTGATGAACATTTTCACTAGTGTTCATTTTTATTTGACCACTTACACTTTATTTTTGCCTTTTAACAGGTGGATTGGGTCCACTTGTAGATAGTTTTGTTCATAGTTCATTGGGTTCTGCATCCTACCTTGATTTAAATTTTTTCGAAATGTTAGAGAAACTTGAGGGCATTCTGCAAGTTCTTTGAAAATATGGCTTAACGTTCAACATCGACAAATGCAGTTATTTAAGCAGTCCATAACATTTTTGGGTCATTAGATTTCGTCCTGGAGCCATTAATCCTGGAGAAGTTAAGACGAATGCCATCTCGTTATTTCCAAAGCCAAATAATATAACTGAAGTGAAAATATCCATTGGGTATCAGTGGATATATTTGCAAATTTGTTGCCGGATATGTTTTAATCTCAGAGCCAATGTTTTTGTTACTGCGCAAAAACGAGCCGTTTAGGTGGGAGCAGCCTCAACAACAAGCGTTTGAAGAATTAAAACGATACCTTATATCCAAACCAGTAGGTGCTAGTTATCGTTTGGATGCAATACACGAGCTTCATACAGAAGCCAGTTCAATTGGTCTAGCAGGAGTGTTGCTACAGATGGAAAAAGGAGATCAACTACGTCCTATTGCGTACTTCAGCCGAGCAACATCTACAAGCGAGAGGAAATTTCATAGCTATGAGCTAGAAGCCTTAGCCGTAGTCGAGTCGTTAGAGAGATTCAAGTACTATATTTGTGGAAAACGTACCAAGGTTATTACCAAATGCAACGCACTTAGAACAACGATGGAAAAACGTGAACTTATCCCACGTATTGCACGAAGGTGGTTGCATATACAAGAATTTGATATAGAAATTGTTCACAGTCCAGGTTCCCGAATGGAACATGTCGCCGCCTTGAGCCGAGCGCCAGTTGAGAATGCACATGAGATGGAAACAGCTAGTTTGAAAAAATTCAAAAAAAAGATGAGTCCGAAAATTATGAGTATGTTATGGAGCAAGGTCGCCTGTATCGCAAATATAACAACAAACTACTATGGGTCGTGCCAAAGCCGAATTGGTAATTTATTCTGGTTTCCACGCATGAGAAAATATCTAAAACGATATATAAAGTCATGAGTTGGATTCGCATTAACAAAAAACCAGGTGGTCGCCACGAGGGTCAATATCATTATCATGATATCCAGCCAATCCCCTTTTCAACGATTCATATTGATGACTTGGGACCATTTCCGAAAAGTTCCAAACGCAATGAGCATATGTTAATGATTGTCGACGCATTTACCAAGTTCACAATTATTCGCGCTGTTAAGAGCACAGTGAACAAACATGTCATCGACACATTACAAGAAGTAACCAGCTATATTTCTTCAATTTATCTTACTTCCTTTTATTTCTTCATTATTCTGCTACTTTTATATACTATCCCTTCCAAAAGTATATTAATTAGTAACAGAGTAAGCCCTATTTACTGATTCTCTTAAACATTAATACTTAAAATACTTTGCTTCTATACACTATTGCGTATATACGTAAGTAATAGTATATTGTCAATATTCTAATACTCCTTTATTCTACACTAATATACTAATATATTGATCTGATTGGATTTTTCTGGGTTTTTCCCAAACCATGCAAAAAATGTTGGAGTGATTTATATAAATCAATTTTTCTTATATTTTTATTCCCCAGATTTAGATTTAAATTTAAATTTGTTTGATTTCCTATTTTATTTTATAAATTTAATACTTCATTTGTTTTAAACTTAATTTCGTAGTCAGCTGCTTTTAGTTGACTTAAATAAATAAATAAATATGGGGATGCATAAAAGAATTATTTCTGATCGTAGTACGGCGTTTACTTCAAAAACTTTTGGAAGGTTCTGTCGCGAAAGCCATGTTACTAAATGCAGTACGCACACCAAGAACGGGCATGTCGAGCACGCTAATCGCATAGTGTTATCAATGCTATTGCCTATGACTGAAAACGAAAAACGTTGTGATGAAAAGACACGGGCAATCCAATGGAGTATTAACACAATGGTTAACAAAACAATTAAACTAACTAAACAACTAACTTCTCCTTTCCAGCTATTATATGGATATGAGCCCCACGACTTATTGCTGAATACGTTAGTGAACCTACTCCAAGATGCGCATACCAACGTACTTACCGAAACAGAGCTACAACATGTAAGGGAGAGTGCTGCAAAAAGAGTAAATGATCATCGAGCCTAAGCCAAGAAACGATACGATGCCAAGCATTCTAAACCAAATGTGTATGAACCAGTTGATCTAGTTCTTGTAGAAATTAGCCGTACAGCCGCGCTATAAAGGTCCATTTCTAGTAAGCAAGGTGCTTCCAAACGGCCGATATCTCATTGAGGATATCTCAAATTCTCAGCGTACTCAGTGGCATTACAAATAGGTATACTCTTCCGACAAAATGAAAGCATGGCTCATTTATATCGCTTGAACGGATTGCATATGCAAGGGATTCTATAGACTTGTTGTTTCGTTGAGTGTTGTTTGTGGATGCGGTTAATTGTGGCCGGCTTGGGCAACGACGTTGCCAAGATTGGATGCACCGTTGAACTAGTTAATGCCGAGAAATACTAAACGAAATAGTTAGCATGTTTTTGTCTTCTTTGGTTTTAGCTGTTTATGTTATGGGTTACGAAGAGGTTTGAGCTCCAAGGCTTGATAAATTTCACAGCCCTTATAGTTGGCTATGTGATTCTTTTTGCATCGCGCACTTTTGGCTATTTCATCGTTTCTGGTAATTTTGCAGTCAATTGGTTCGTAACTTTTTATTGAAAATTATGATGTTTTGCGAATTTATCTATGAAAAATGGAAATTCAAGTACCAAATATCCCATCCGGCCGCATTTTTCTCTCAGATTGAGATTATTATCTCATAAATATATTTAAGAACTACTTTTTCATGTATTACAATACAATATTCAAATCAATGCAGAAAAAAAATATTTTATACAATCTTCTACTTATAATTAAATATAGGTAAATATTTAGTGCATTAATATAATATGTTAAATATAATACTTTAATACAGTTTTTTCAATGCTACCATAATTGCTATACAGCCTGTAAAATAAGCCATGACTTTATCAAGTGAACTCGAAAATGCTTTATCAGGTAGATATGTAAAGACGGTTATATATCCTATCAGACTGCCTGGCGATTTGAATTCTAAATACAATAAACAACGCCTATTAAATCAATTTTTGTAAATATGTTACTAAACATTAAATGGTTTGAAACACTTGTGATTATGTATTGATAGTTTATTTTTTAATTTATTTAATTTGAGTGACTCTTGAAAATCTGGACAACAATGTATTCGTTTTAATGGTTTTTCTACTAATATGTGTTTTATGTGTTCTAAGTGTGTGTTTATCCTTTTATAATTAAATATAAATATATACATTATGCTACTCGTATAATGTGTTTTTATCATTCTTTCGAATGGTTTCCTGTTTTCTTAATGTGTAGTGGCTGTTTGTGAACTGTTAATATTTGTCAAAGTATAGTTATCCACCAGGGATTTATTTTCTGTCGTCATGAATTCTTGTTTTTTCAGCTGTGTTCTACACAATATAATGGCGCTTTTTTCGGAAAGTAATTTTTTTTAAGCAGCCTGAAAATCTGAAACGTTTTTTTTTTGTAGTTTTAGTTGTAGGAGCAGACAAAATAAATTTGTTTTTTTTTTAATTTACAGCTATTTATTTTATGTCCAGAATCAGTCTGCATTAATGACTTTTACAGGGCAAGGAACTTAAGTTGATTGATAGCATGAATTCATAGTATGTCATCTGCAGTTTTTATTAGATACAACACCTACTTTTTCTTTTTAAATCATATATTTGTGTATCTCTAAAATCATGAGATCAATAGTCCAAAGAATAGGGAAACAACATAAATCAGCTGTTGCGGGCTTATGATTCATTGATACTTTGTTTTGCTGTGCAAAAGGTGCAGCGTATATACATGTATAAATTTGTATGTCTCTGTATATTATTTATTATTCTTACACATTTTTTTTTGTTATATTTTCCTTTTCTTTATCATCTTAATACAAAATACAATTTTTTTGTGATATAGAAACATAAAATGAAAACAGAATATAAAAACAATGTTGTGAAAATAAATAAGTGAGGGACAAAAAAAAATTAAAGTTAGTATAAAGTATTTTATTTTGTTTTATATATAATGTTATACGGTAGTATTTTATAAAAACATATACGGTGCTAACAAACGGTCATTCTCTTGTTAAATGACAATAATATTTTTTTTGCTTAACAGCTGATTGAAGAGAGCTCGCTGAAAAATCGTTCATCGATTGATCCGGATACAAAGCAGTAAGTCCTTGGCACTCTGCCCATACACCACAGGCCACGGTAAAGAGACCTAACCTTTTCCACCCATTCTCCTCTTGTAGCGGTTGGAACGAAGAGTGTGCAAGGAAGTACCCTATTCGGCACCATTCGGCTACGACGCACCACGAAACGCCTTACTGAACTCTGGTGCTACAGACAGTAGCAACGGAAAGCTAGTGCATCGAAACAGCAACCTCGCTGGACAGCCGGGCGAATCATCAGCTCTGCTGCACGACTAAGAAGAAGCAAAGACAGTGTTCCGTTACATTCCTATAACGCTCTACGCTGATGTGTGCACACATACGCGCAGAATGACGAAGGCGCAGTGTGTACTCTCATGGAAGAAGAACTGGCAAGGGAACTGGATATAGTTGGCCCGAAAGTGAACTCTGTCTGAGATGAACTGGTGACGTGAGTCGCACGGAGCCAAACTTCAAGTCAGTGGTCCTAAGGGTATCTGCAAAGAAGCAAACTACGCCACAGTATGTGCTTAAAGGCGTGCGTACAGTAACACGCAATCTATCAACGAGGAAATAATACGTACACGCAGTCATCTCCAGGGGCTTCCTATGAGACTTAATAGACTGGACTCAGGGTGACAGTACCATTGGAGATGCGAGTGTCTGAGTGAAACGCCTTTAGTTTCAATGAAACTGTTGATTTGATTTTTGATCGAGTGCTTTTATTTGTTGCGTCTCTTTTGTCTTTTTCCTAAATTCCTTTGTCTAGAGCCGATGCTCTTTCTCGATCGTTAGCTTTTCGATTTCCTCTCTCTCCAGTGTTGGCCTTGCCACCAATTGGCTGTTGGTACCAATTGTGGTCGCTAGATTACGACACTAGAACCGCCACTGTACTCCCTCTCCAGTAACTGCGTCACTAATTGGAAAATTGTACACGAAATTGTTTCTCGTATGTACATGGCGTGGAATTGGTTCGCTGTTGCTGCATGTTGTCGTCGTCCTTGAATAAAAATGTGAGCGCACTGCTCAATCTCTTTCATCAAGAACATCTTGGCCTTGGCCTTGATATGATGCGCAGTCTGCGTTGGCCGTATTTGACGCATATGCTCTCGGAATCCTGACAAAAATGTAATAGGGTTCGTCTTCGTACCCAGATCATCAAAGAATTCGTTTGGTAAGCGAAACGGCTCTCCATATAGCATTTCTGCAGCAGACGATTACAGATCTTGTTTGTAGCAAGTACGAAGTCCCAGTAATACGGTTGGTAGTAATTGTAACCACGGCGTACTTCCGTTGCACATTAAAGATGCTTTGAACGACCTGGGCCATCTCTCTATCATGTCCGCGATCTTTGCTAACTTTGTCAGTCCTGTGGTTCCTCCCCCTTGCAGTAGCGGCGAAATTTTGACCCTGTAGACTCGTCGAATCTTAGAGGTCGTGCCTTCAATGTGTCATATTTGTTCAAAGTCGGTGGCTGGATTATGAGGTCTTCCACAGGAAAAACTAATTCTTCCCCCAAATGTACTGCGACAAAGTCGAATTTGTCTACATCATCGTTGACATTATGTAGGCGAAAAGAACGTTCTACTTGCGCGAACCATAATTGGGGGCTGTTTCGCGTAAACTTTGGCAATTTAATTGTGGCACGTGGTGTGGGCGAGCGTGCTGTGTTTTGCCGAAATGCCGAATTTGCATGAAGCGCTTCCATCTGCTGTTCCAGGTCACGTAGTTGGTGGGTCAAGTCTTCTTGCGTTTCCATTTTTACACCTTGATCCTCGTTCTCCAAAAATTAGCAAATTGTTGCGTGGCTCCAATTTCTCATGGAACAATCCGGTGGAAGACTAGCTAAAAGACTTCGCGTTGCTTGTCGACTGGCTGACTGCTTCTGGAAAAGATGGCTGCGAGAACATCTGACCAGACGGACAAAATGGTTCCAGCCGCCTGCAAGCCCGATTGCGGTAGACAACATTGTCATCATTGTAGATGAAACCAAAAAGCGCAACTCATGGCCCAAAGGCGTGATCGTAAAAGTGCACCTAGGAAAGGATGGCCAAGTATGAAGCGCAGTTGTGCATACTATGGATGGACTGTTAACACGACCGGTTGTCAAACTGGCAAAATTGGATGTCAGGAGAGTCGGTAACACCCTGTGTAGCCACCAAAGCGAATTACGGTGGGGAGAATGTTGCGTCGGTAATTTGTAAATAATTTAGCACGCGCCTAATCCAATGTTGCCAACCGTATGAATCTATCATACGGGACCGCTACAACGGTAATCGGCAATTTCCTTTTCCCCCTTTGTGTTGTATCTCGCTCGCTCTCACACGAACGGCAGCAGCTTCCAGTATGCAGCTGTGAATTTGAGTTTGAGTTGTGGCTGGCCACGCTAATGCCAAAAAGAAGATCGACAAAAAAAGTCGAAATTTATGGAAAGGCGCGGGCAGAGCAGAATTGTAAGTAGTTTAATATTAATTTGAATTTGTACTAATTTATTAGAATAAAGATTTCAAAACATTTTTTATTGAAGTACCAAAACTGCGTGTTTTATTTAATAAACTTCGTTTTGATACCAAATACGGCTAGGAGTAAGTGCCCCCCGTACACCGAGTCAAGCGTGTTTTTACACACGCCAATAATAAGTTTTTGGAATCAACACAAGAAATTTAGAAAAAGGATACTATTCCGTGAGTCAATCGAAGATTCACGCCTATAATAAACAGTACCATGGGAGTGCGATTGATCGCATATCAGAAAAAAGAAAAGCTACAATCCCTAGCCACCGAGTTTGGAGAGCAAATTAGTCGGTGGTAGAGCTCCGAAGTCAAATGACAGCTTTTGTGTCCTGAGGGGAACACGCTAAGGAAGACAAAGACCGATTCGCTGAACTAGAATCTGCACTCGGTCAAATGGCGACCTCCAAGATGGGTTGCTGTACCGTCGCCCGGGTCCACCACTCAACAAATCAAAATGCCACAACTATCGGCACCCCTACGTTGTCGATATCGATACGCTATAAACAAAATGCACAGATGTGACTTATGCTGCCCTAGCCAATAAATTGCGAACCTTTGACGGGTCAAACGACCATCTTAGTTTCATCAAAAAGGTTGGTGATCAAGTCGAAGCTTATCGGGTAAATCTATAAAAAAAACTTCCCGGGGTGATGGATAGATTACTATATGAAAAAGCCTCCGATTGGAACAGAGCTTGCAGTATGTAAAAATTGAACTGGTTGACAATCGCCACCAACTACCTGAAGAGACCTTTTGGGATTACCTGGTAGACTTACGTGTAATGATGCAACGTGCCAAGTATGCACCTGAACGTCAGTTAGCCCGGATCTACGAAAACTTTCTGCCAGAATATTAGCTCTACACATGGCGACATGAATTCTACTCACTGGCCACATTCATCCAATTGAACTGCAGGCTTGACACAACCAGAGAACTACTTACAGTCAACCGGGAGCAGATGTTGGCCTTGGTATTAGTAGCTCCCCAAAATATCAGCGACCAGCCAAACCGTTGCTTCCAACCATCACCCACCAAGACCGACTTTCACACAACGATCAACAAAGGTCAGCATTGTTTTGAGGGCTTGTCGGATCTGTGGAGAGCCAGAACACTTAGCAAAGGAATGCATCAACACCAGGATATTCTTCTGCTGGGAGTGTGGTCGACGTGATAGCCGCTCCATTGAATGTTGCCGTCCCTATGGGCTGCAACCTCTTGAAACAGGTGATCTTCGAACGTGGACAATATCATCGCTGTGTTTGTGATTATAGGTGAATACCTCGTCATCGCAGCAGTAGACACCGGAGCATCACGATCATTCATTGGGGAAGATGTCGCCTGACAAGTGGGAATCCCCGAAAATAATCACCAGGTACGAACATGGATACATTACCAGACGGGTCGGCAAGGGCTGTGACTCGGGCCAGCATGACGCGAGTGCGACTGGATAGGCAAGATACAAGCTTTCATTGTTGGTCCTTCCTACGGTACTGCTGGTGTCATACTCCAAGCCACTTGAAGTGACAAGCCCCAAAAGAACTACAGCGAAATTACATAAAAACTCTTATCCCAATAGCAAAAGTATCCACGAGGTCAACCATATTGATAGCAGTGACTACAGTATCTCCAAAAACTATCATGGCAGCAGCCGAAAAAGGAACTCCAACTATCGTGGCAGCAACGGCAACAGTTACTGCAATAACTATCGTGGCAGTAGCATCAACAGCGTCTGCCCTAGCCGATACAGCAAAATTATCGAGCACCATAGCAACTCCAACGACGAGAATGGGAGCATGTAGCACCCCCGGAGTAATGGAGTACCTAGACTGGCCCATAGGATACGCTTTAGCACCACCAGGCGACGACTACCAACAATACTCGAGGAAACCGAAGACAAAGCAGCGTCAACACACCTAGCCCCCGTCGGGACCACAGGTCCAATAGAACATTATTCTCTAGTAACGGAACCCCAGACATACCTACATGAGCCCGAAAACCTATCCAGGATATCAAATATACCACAACACGTAATCATTATGAAAGAAGACAAGCCTGTGAAAGAGCGATACTACCTAATGAACCAGACGATGCAAAAGATCATATGGGCAGATATAGGCATCCAAGAGTCGGCATAGCGTGCCAATAGTTTAAGTCAGAAAGAAGAGCGGAGAAACCCGGGTTGGTGTCCACTATTTGCAGTTTAACGAACGATCCTTCAAAGAAAGCATCAGTCCAGAAGCTGGCACCACCGACTACACTTAAGGAACTTAGACGTAGCCTAGGAATGGCATCCTGGTGTCAGAGATTCGTGCCAAATTTCACCGAGATCGTACAACCTATGAAAAACCTGCTTAAGAAGGGAAGAAGTGGGATTTGGAGCGACGAAGAACTAGGGGCGTTCGATAATTTGAAGGATAAACTGACACGAGCACCAGCCCTCACATGTCCCAACTACGAGGCAAGGTTTTTATTATAGACCGACGACAGCACTATGGGATCGGATCCATCCTCACGCAGCACAGTCAGATGGGTGAACAGGTGATCGCACATGCCAGCAGACACCTACTATCAGCTGAGGAGAACTACTCAGCCTCAAAAATGGAATGCCTGACCATCGTGTGGGCTATCCAGAAAATGAATTGTTACCTGAAGGGATACCATTTTGACATGATCATTGATCATTAAGCTTTAAAGTGGCTCAATTCCATTGAGCCTCCACACTACAGGAGGCAAAGCTCACTGGGCACTGAAACTTCAGCAGTACCAGACCTAGAAAGCTGATGGCTTGTCATTTCAACCCAAAGAGACTTTACAACGCGCAGCCAAAGAACCACCGACATGCCCTTGGCTGCAATGCTTAGTAAGGCAAACCTGAGAATAACCCGAAGAGTTTTCCGAAATCATAGTACAGAATGGCCATATCTACAAACAGTTGGGGTATTGACCATAAGAAAAGTACTATGTACCCTAAAAGTTATAATATATATTGCAAAAGAAGACAGGTGACAAGTTCTGGATGAATGTCGCGACCATCCCACGGGGGGACACCTTGGGATTTGTACAACAATCACCCGGGTATCCCAGAGATACTATTGGCCAGAGCTCTATCGTGACGTCACACGATACTAAGCCAGTTTGATCGATGCCAGAGATTCAAAGTAAGTATCCAAATGAAAATAGCGGGCGAAATGCACTTCCGCCAGCCTCAGGGAAATTTTGACGTTGTGTGCGCACATTCTATAGGGCCGATAACGGGACCATAAAGACAATGAACGCACAATACATCAACGGGAGCAGAATACTTGAGACGAACCACTACCAGAGTTGAGCTTGGCTGTAAACAGGATCCAGCCCAGAATTTATAATATACAAAAGAAAGCCCTGACTATCGGGTCACTATACGAAGAGGTCATCCCAAGGCAAGGCAAGCCCTGAGAAGACCCCAATTCAAAGGTCACAAGACTGAAATAGATCTACAAAATAATAAAAAAAAAACGAACAATAACGACACTATGACCTCTGAAGACGAACATAGAAGCCCACCTTGGGTACCTTAGTACTATTAAGACAGAGCCAATGCAGCCGATGACTTTACGGCAAGGTTAGCAGCAAAGTACAATGAGCCATACAAAATGGTCACGTTTATTTCCCCGAAAGGGGACTCTGAACTAGGCACAACCGAGTACAAGGATGACCAACTTTACCTACAATTAGCTACAACTATGCAGATCTTTGGGTCAATCTTGGTGGGCATTAATAGGATATTTTTACCGTACATGATTTCCTTTACAATGGTTCCTTAAAATATTAGATAAGTTGTAGCACCACGATTGTAACCGAACCAAGAAAGATATGGCGGAGGCAGGAACAAAGTAAGGAATTATTGACCAGATCATAATTGTCCTAAGGTAATTAGATCATGTCGCAACGAGAAGAGCATCATCAACACGAGGTAAATGAAGCTGCACTAGGGCGCTCAACTCACCCATAAACAAGCCGGAAATCTGGAATGCTTCCAATCGGTAAAATGGAGGACGACCTCTTCCCGGAGGAGGTAATGCCCGATAGGCGACTCGAGGCTGATAGGCAACGCGCGTCGGTGCTCCAAGACATGGAATAATTAAACGCCGAGCTGGCAGTACTACTGGGCGGACTATCACCTTCACCTTGATCCAAGAGATAGCATGACGGCAAAGAGGAAAAGAAGCGACCCTTGACCCCACGCACTCCCGAAAGGCCAAGTAGTCCCATAAGTTCCGACCACTAGGGAAGCCTACACTCCACTTCAGCCTCCGGTAGGGATGTGGACTCCAACCAGGAGGTACCAGAGATTGCCGAACCCGCAGACGATAGTGAGGACGACCGCTCCACCATACCCATGCCATAATTAACTATAATTATTTATCAAGATCTAAATAGAATTAGGCTATCCAAGACAACGGACGCGGTAAAATTGAATTAAATCTATAATAAAATCAAACCGACACACAATGTAAAAGTGACTCGCATATAAAACCAGTAATAACAACAGCATCCAACCGATTTTAAAATCATGCTAACCAAGGAAAACTGACGCAATACAATAAAAATTGAGTACACCTCCCACATAACAAAACGCTTATACCTAATTCCTAATTCCTGTATCTAATTTCTTCCCTAAGAGAAGTAACTCCTTGGAACCCTCTGTAACTTTCGGACCAATCACGATTTTCCCTCTTCTTTCACCCTCCTTGACAAGATGTAGTGGGTGGGTTAGCCACGGTGGGCGTGCTCACACGCAATCCCTCAGATCTTGTTACAGAGCCACGGTTGGTAAGGCAAGAAGAGTGTGCAGAGAAATACCCCATTCGTCCGTCCTTAGCCAACCGTGGACTCGACAGAGAGGTTGAAGTACTCCCTTGGCTGCATCATTCCCTCGCCTCCTAGCGTCCAGCAGACATTCAGAAGTCACAAATATTCTGTAAGTATTCCCAGGATGCGAATAAGCATACCCCAGCTAAAATCTACTTTTCACTGTCATCATTAATTCTTCTTTATTGAACTTTATCCGAGACAACCCGTCTGTCCTATGTTAATCCTTAATGTATAATATTTAATATTGATATCAAAGTCAAACAATCTTATTAAATGTCAACCATTAACATTCACCAAAAATTTGGAAGTAAATTTATTTATTTATTTATTTAATTAAAGTCAACTAAGAGCAGTTGACTAAGAATATTAACAATTTAAAAAATTAAAAAGAATAAATAATCAAAATTTAATTAAGTAAGTAATTAAAATTAAAATTAGAATAATAAAAAATTAAAAGTTTAAATTTAAATCTAAATCTGGGGAATAAAAAATATTAGAAAAATTGATTTAATTTAAATCGACCCAAAATTTGTTTCTAGGATTGGGGAAACCCCAGAAAAACCCAATCATATCAATAAGTATTAGTATATAAGTGTTAGGATAGAGGTAGTTAGAAAATTGATAATATACTAGTACTTACGTATATACTACAATATTAGGAGCAATAGTATATAGAAGCATAGTATATTGAAGTATTAATGTATAAGTGAGTTAGTAAATAGGGTCTACACTACTACTAGAAATAATAGTATATAAAAGTAGTAGTATAATGGATAGGTAAAGTTTAGAATAGGTAGGTAAAGTTAATTGGGAGGGAGGGAGGTAGAAGCCAAAGCAAAGTGTCTGATTGCTTTCAACTTGGGGACTACCAGCATAATCCTTGTGCTTTCTTTCCTCCTGGATTACCACTCAATACCCATCGGGTGGTAAACTAAAGCGCGCGGCGGGTTTCCTAAGCCTCTAAATTAGGTTTTGGCGTAGGACTTGAGATCCACCCATGGAAAAAAACTCACTCAGTGAAGGATGCAGAAACTGCCTCGGAAAAGACCCCAAACAACGTTGACGACCACCGCAAACGAAAAAAGGACTATGATTTGAGAGTATGCACTTGGAATGTACGTACACTGTACAGATCTGGTACTGCTCAACAGCTAGCAGATACCCTCAAACTGCAAGGCTATCCAGGAAATGCGATGGGCGGGACAGGGCTGCAAGAAGAGGAACAATTGTGACATATATTACAGCTGCCATCCAGAAAGGCATGAATTTGGTTGTGGATTTGTTGTGGAAGCCAGACTCCAAAACTGAGTATCTCACTTTATCTCAATAAGTGAGAGAATTGCAACGATCCGGATTACTGCCAAAATCTTTAACATCAGCCTGATCTGCGCGCATGCCCCAACGGAGGACAAAGACGATGGCACGAAGGACGCCTTCTACGCGGAGCTTGACCGTGTATACGGCCGCTGTCCAACTCATGACATTAAAATCCTACTTGGAGACTTTAATGCCAAGCTTGGGAGGGAAGGTGACTTTGGTGCAACCGTAGGGTAGCATAGCCTACATGTTACCACCTCAGGCAATGGTCTTAGGGTAATAGGCTTTGCAGCGGCGCACAACATGGTAGTACGTAGTACAGGATTTTGTCATCTGGATATACAAGGCAACCTGGTTGTCCCCTGATCGACTGACCCGTAATCAGATTGATCATGTTGTTTTCGATGCAAGGCATGCATTTAACATACTTGACGTGCGAGCTTGTCGGGGTCCCAACATAGACTCTGATCATTGCCTTGTTGCAGCTAAGGTTCGCGCACGGCTATGTGTTGCGAAAGTAGCATGTCGAAGTATGTCAAGGAAGCTGGACATCGGAAGGCTGCAATCACAACGGACGCAGGATGCATTCTCCACACGACTCTCTGACCTACTATGCCAAACAATCTCGAGGCCTGAAAATGCTAGTGATATGTGAGCGCACATATCGCACTCTCTGCGAGCTTCAGCGGAGGAAGTGCTTGGATTCCAACGCCCCCCTACTAGCAATCCATGGTACGACCAAGAGTGCCGGAAAGCAACTAGAAAGAGGGACGCGTCGTATAGGCGAACACTTCAATCTGGTGCTACCCGGACAGTAGTTGAGAAGTACAGGGCTAAGAGAAAGGAGGAAAAGCGCCTTTTAAAACGCAAGAAAAGAGAATTAGAAAGGCTGGAGTGTGAGAGAATCGAGTGTAGCAGAAGCAGGGTCACGTTAAGGTTATAGAGGGATCACTTCTCAACTCTTTTGGAGGGCGATGACTTGAATGCTTATTCGGGAGAAAGTGGTCCAAAAACCCCAATCAACGACGATGTCGATATACCGATTCCTAGCCATGCTGAAGTCGAGGCCGCAATACAGCGGCTGAAGAACGCTGATGGCTTGTCAGCTGAATTGTTCAAGACTGGAGGCGATGAGTTGGTAAGGTGAATGCACCAACTCCTATGCGATATATGGATAGTGGAGAGCATACCCGATGGTTGGAACCTTAGCTTGATCTGTCCTGTAACGAAGAAGGGTGATGCAACGCTGCGGGCAAACTACCGTGGCATCAGTCTACTGCCAGTCGCATATAAGGTTCTGACGAGCGTACTGTGTGAAAGGTTGGAACCATTTGCTGAGGCACTGATTGGACCTTATCAGTGCGGTTTCAGACCTGGTAGGTCCACCATTGAGCAAATATTCACACTGCGCCAAATCCTGGAGAAGTCGCACGAGAGCCAGATGGACACCCACCACCGTTTTGTCGACTACAAGGCCGCTTTTGATAGCCCACAGCGAGATCGCCTATACGCTGCCATGTCTGAGCTTGGTATTCCGGCGAAGCTAATACGGCTTTGCAGAATGACATTGAGCAATACCAGCAGCTCTGTCAAGGTAGGAAATGACCATTCCGAAACCTTTAATACCAAGCGTGGTCTCAGACAAGGTGATTCGCTGTCTTGTATGCTTTTCAATCTACTGATGGAGAGTATTATAAGAAAAGCTGACGTTCCTCGGACTGGCACGATATTGACAACCAGATGTGTCCAGCTGCTTGGGTATGCCGATGATATTGATATTATTGGGCGTCTCAAGCGTGATGTAACGGGAGCTTTTGGTGCTATTGAAAGAGAATCGGCTAAAGTAGGGCTTCGTGTGAACATGGGGAAAACAAAGTTAATGGCGTGCTGCAGCAGAGAATCTCGATTCTCAATTGGTTGCAGGGAGCTCTAGCTTTGACGCCGTGAAGGAGTTTGTTTACCTCGGCTGCACCATGACAGGCGATAACAATGTAAGCCTTAAAATTAAACGGAGAATTATATCTGCCAACCGGTGCTACTTTGGGCTCATAAGGCAAATTAACAGCAGTGCCCTCACTCGCAGGACAAAAATAACACTCTACAAGACGCTCATCCTTCCCGTACTTCTGTATGGAGCAGAAGCCTGGACAGTTACACAGACAGATGCAACTGCTCTTAGAGTGTTCGAGAGAAAAATTCTTCGTAAGATCTTCGATCCAATATATGTTACTGGTACATATCGTATCAGATGGAACCACGAGCTGTATGAGCTCCACGAGGACATTGATGTGGTTAAGCGAATTCACATTCTGAGACTTCGCTGGCTGGGTCATGTTGCTCGTTTGGATGAACAAGTTCCAGCTCGTAAGGTATTTGATGCAGTAGTTGGTGAACAACGAAGAAGGGGAAGACCCCGGCTACGGTGGCAAGACCAAGTAACGGAAGCCCTGGTGTTACATGGTATTACCAACTGGAGAAGACGCGCACAGTGCAGGAGCGCGTGGAGGGAGATTGTGCATCAGGCTGTACCCCGTTAGGGTTGTAAATGCCATCTAATATAAAATAATAATAATAATAAAGTTAAGAATTATAAGGAAAAAAAGGAGTTAAGAAAATTTGAGGATACGTTAGTTCGGGAAAGGGGAAGGATTTCTACTAAGGTAAAGACGAATAGAGGACTTTACAGACTGGAGGGATATTTCTCGTAAGAAGACGTGGTACAGCGAATTAAAGTTTACACATAGGGCATGAACGAGCTGTGTAAAGCATAATCAGTCGTGCACGAAGGCAGGAAAGTGGAATAATATTCCTAGTTGTTCTACGGGAACAGAAAAATTGACATGACCTAATTAATAAGATGAACTTATGTCACCATTAATCAATTTGAATAGAAAAACCACACTAAGAGTTTTTCTACGATTTAATTACGACGGAAAATTAAGAAGGAGAAACCTACTGGAGTACTGGAATTAATGGCAGACACTGGGGAGCTATAGGAAATACTGGGGATGGCAATATTGTTAATGGGTAAGACGTTATGAGGGTAAGTTGAGTTAATAGGGGAGACATCGGAGTAGGTTGATCGGAAAAAATTTGAAAATAGCTCAACAGCAGAAGATTCGTTACAGGCTTCATCTATCCCAAAAAAAAAGAAGAAGGTATATTTGAAGATTTACGCTTCGAATTAAAAAATTTAAAAATTGTTTGGGGTCACGAGCTAACTGTCTTTTGCAACGAGATAAGTAATTCTCGTAACATAAAGTATTAAGAAGGACGAAGTTTGGCTACAGAAAATTTGTACCAGTCAACACTAGATCCTGATTTCTTAAATTTTTTGAATAATTTAAACTTTACGTTTTTTAAATAAGACAGTCTACGAGAGAGCCAAGGAGGCTTAGATATACGAATTGCCGGGATGTAGGTGGGGATACACTCATCTAAAAGTGTATTTAAGGTCTCATAAAAAAGCTGAGGGCAACATCAATGTCAATCGCATTATTTAGAGAAGACCAGTCAGTTGCAAGAATGCATTCATTCAACAAGCGCTATTTTCCTTTGCGAAAGCAACGACGTGGTAATTGTTGACATGCTAATGTCAAATTATGCGGCATGGGGAGTGAAATGGAAATTTCAAAAGCCGGATGATGTTTGTCTTCAGGGACTGTAATCGGCGAAAATCTAGAGACGGCTGACTTAGCGAAGCCGTTAATAAAGACAAGGTCAATAATTCTATCCACTTAATTGTCAACTGATTTTATTTGGACTTATGACAAATCGAGCATGCCATCCAAAAAATCATGATGATTAGAAGAAGAAAGATGGCATGAACTATTGAGGAATCACCATGAAATATTGGGTAAATTAAAATCGCCCAGAACAACAAAAAGATCAGTATCTTTCACATGTAAGATTATACAAGTAATATGTTTTAAATTGGACCTTGAACCCTGTTCGTTAATGGGAATTATAAACAATTCCTTCCAAATAGTTTGGAAATTGCTCGGGTAAACAGACAATTCAAAAAATTTAAGCAAAAGTTTGAATAGAGATACAGCACAGTTACTAAGTATACATCCTAGTATTCAAACAGGCATGATTAAATTAAGTTCGTTCAGTATCGAACTTTCTAAGATCACAGAACTAAAAATGCAGTTCGATTTTTGCAAGGTATAAGGATAAACGGAATTAGATAGAAAGTTAGAAGGTAAATAAGAAGACTTGAAGAATTGCGCAAAAAGGTCGGCTGCAGCCTGATCATTATTTGGTGTCATGTCTTTATAAGAAACAGAAAAGGGCAATAAATAGTTTTACGTTTAGTATACAAGTTAACAATAAGTATTGAACAATCATCATAGCCAAGTCAACCTGTATCTCTCGCATCAGTAGCTTTCTCAGGCAGCGCGAAAGCGTAAAGAAACGACAAACGGTAATCATGCCACACAGCTGTTATTTCCTTTTAACTCTCTTTGTGCCGCATCAGAGTAGCTCTCAGTCAGCGCGAGAAAGTAAAGAAGACCAAACGATAATAATGAAGCATAGCCGTTATGTCCTTCTTAACTTTCTTTGCGCTGCATTCTTGGAAAGTAAAGCAGGCACGTAGGCCCTCTAGCTCAATTACGTACCTTCTTCTGAATTCAACCCTAGACGTTAACATAAGACATAATACTGTGAATAAATTATAAATTAAAAAAATGTAATATAATATCACATTGCGTATTTATATTAAATTGCTGAGCCACAAGGCCAGCGATAAAGGGTGAAGTCAAACCCCAACATAAACTTCATAAGAAGTCAATATTATCAGCAGCTTGTTTCTTGAGTTGCACCTGAACAAGTAGCAGCGAAGATTAGTGCCGACGACGCGGGACTTACACTAGACTAACCAGTGCCGACGACGCGGGACATATATTACATAACTTACACAAAGTTGTAGAACTGTCTAGGACTTTGAGCCAATTACAAAGAACTAAGTAATTATTACACTAATGCGAGTTATATACAACAAAATTTTATCTGGCGAAAATATACCGAGCGAAATCCGAAAGATTTTCCGAACTCTTACGTCTTTTGCAACATTGAGCTTTATGTTTATAATTAGGAAATTTGCCTAGCCTAACTAAATCTAAATTTATCAACAGATTAATCAGATAGTTACAGCTATAATTTCATGTATGCCTTAACGTCACCTAATGAAGTATCAGGAGCAAGCCGAGAGATGAAAATATGTTTTTTTATTGAGACGGCAAACAGAAGCTTTGCAGCCCTAGTTACATACAATGGTATATAGTAGATACTGACACACTCAAGGGGAAACTAAGAGCAGCATTGTTAACCGGCGAATCAGTTACAATCACATTCTGAGAACCCCCATGAGCTGCATGACACTATCAGTTTTGTTAATAATATTATTAATATTAGAAAGGGTGTGGCATTGACAGGAAGCCTGATGTAGAAGGCGTCTCCGGCTCAGATGGCATGGATGACAATTTTAATTTATTAAACCTTGGATGATAAGGTCTAAAAGCCGCCATGCAATTTTGAAAATGCTGGTTGGACGGCATTTAAACTTTGCTTTGTCTGTGTAATGTATTTTTACAAATTCAGTTCCGCTTCACAATAAGACTCGCAACACTACCTAAGACTGGACCTTTGGTTGGGCAACTAGCACACATAACATGTGCTTTATAATCACTAATAAAAAAGTTCAGCCTTAGCGACCGACTGGCATTTACAATTTGTATGCAACAGAAAGACATAATTTATGAAGAAATAATATGATAAAAAATAAAGCATACGGTAAAAGAATAGGTGCACTTCACAAGGAAGGAAAAACCAAAACAAAAATACAAAATAAGGGAATATTTGAAATAAAATATGAGACAATAAGATAAAAAAAAAAACACAACAAACGACAAGATGCAGTACTTTTGAATTGAGTCAAACTAGGCAAGTTAGAAAAATAGCGAGAGGGCAAAACTGAGAGAAGGCCCATACAACAATCAATTTTGGTGTACAAGCAAGACAGAAAAGGAGCTCGAAAACGAAACTCTTAGGATGAAGTACGCAAAACAAAAAAAAAACAAAACAATTAACAACGAAGCGAGGAATGATGCACCTCCGCTAAGCAACAGCCAAACAAACTCACAAGCGGACAAATAATTTTTTTAGCAAGAATTTAATACATAATTAAATACACAACGCTTGATTATTGTGCAAATAATTATATATAACATTTAGCTTAAAATTTAGTGAAAGTAATTAAATATCAATTATGTAACTAAGACACAAAAAAACACTTTTTCTACGACAAAGCACAGAAACTACGTTCCTTCATATTACTGAGCCAATAAGTAGTTTAAACTATCTCCCATATAGGAAAGAGTGAAATAGGTCGTAACGCACACTATAACTTAAAGCTGTTTTTCGATAGTGATGAAGTTTATTTCGTGTTTATTTAATGTTCGGCGTGCAAAGTAAATAGGCTTATTAGATTGAGATAAAACTGCATTTGTAATAATCTTAATTTCATTTCTTGAATTATGAATAAACTAATATTTGGACATTTATAGTAGGTTTTATTAATTTTTCGAATGCTTTGGAGTATGATTAATCTCTTATACTGATAAGTGATTAATCACTTAATTAGAAATATGCCTTAAATTCGGAATAAATTTTAATTAAATGTAAAACTCGACTTATCCTAAGAAAGACTTATGATGTTTTTGGCAATGGAAAATTTCGAATCGTTATACCTTCCGTCGTAACTATGTGACCTTAATATTTTATCGCAACTGCTCAACTGTATTTATAGATTTGATTATCGAAATATTTTAAAACACTTTGCGAATTGAATCTGTATGACCATTCAAAGAAGTGGAGAGCATAATAATGAGTCTGGAAAGCTCCTTTGTAACAAAAAAAAGAAGCAAAATGCAGTAGGGAATTAATTTTTTTTTTCCACAGAGAATTCATCCGTTTATATCTAGTAGAAACTAATGTCAGAACCTTATGTAGTAAAGTACTTACATCTACCTAGTTTCTCAAATATAATATTTCATCTATGTTAGGAATTGGAAACTTGTCACTGATTGTGATTTCATTTAGACCATGGTAATTACTAACAATTCAAAATTTTTTGTTTACCAGATGCATTTTGCAATAAGACTGCAATAGACTGAATCGATTGCTCATCCATACTTCTTCCTTCTTCAACAGTATTATTAAATGCAAAATTGGATTCTGTTATGGAAAACTTTGTTTGGTTGCGTTTTATGCATTAATGTAAACGTTTTGTATTATTACCTTCCCGTTTATTATTATTAATTAGTTCCACCATAGGAAACATAATTCGTATCAGTGAAAAAGGAAAAGAGAAAAGTAAGCGATAGCATTATAAGCCGTGAGAAAAATTTCAAATGTCAAAGGACAATGGACTTTGACTTTTGATTCCAGGAATTTACCGGGAAATTGATATCATGCTATATAAAAACATTCAAGGTGAGCGGACGTCTTTAACAAAAAAAAAAGTGGAGTAAAAATAACAGTGTTGAAATAAAGCAAAATAAGTAAAAAGTAGCATTCAATAAAAGTATATTTTTAATGTTTCTTTATTAAAAACCAAATTACTATGAAAAAATACGGTGCATACGATCGGTCATTCCCTTATTACCAAGTGTGTTTTCTCTTAATAAGGTTTTTTTTTGTTTGACAGCTGAACTTCAAGGAAGCTCGGCGAAAGATATTTCATCAATGGATTCGGATGCAAAGTACATAGTAAGTGTGACAATAGTTTCTCTTAAAAAATTGTCTGATCTGGTTTCGTATCACAAATTAAACAGAGCGATGCAAAGAACAGCCGAATAGTTTGCGATAAGCATTCAGACAGTGTACAGACATATGTACATGCAAGTTAACAAATAAGATTACCAAATATTTATTAAGTCACCCTCGCACGCACAACGCCTAAAATTCTATGTGTCGGCATTTTCGTTGCAGCGACCAGCGGCAGTAACCAGCCACTTCTGTTTGTGTCGCAACATAGTAAACGGTTCACGTCCGCGATTATACGGAGTCGGCTTGTTGACCACTGCTTTGTGTTGTGAAGTTGAAGCCCAAAACATTCCTCTAGCTTAACCATGGCAATTATTGAATCTGTAGTTTCAGCTCTGAATATGCCTCTGTATCAAGTACAAGCCAAAATATATTTTACACTCCGGTACTTGGCCGCTTAAAAATTTATTTTTTATTGCTGAGCCACAAGGCCAATGATTGGAAAGCTTTAGCTTTCCCAACGTAATCGTCTATAATCTTCATTACTGGAAATTATACCACAACAAACCTGCGAAAACAGCCAGCCAAAGAGGAAGACCCGCCAGGAACATCAAACACGCCTAGAGGTCAACGTATTCATCTTGAAGGAAAACAGCCCAGGCGAATAACATATTTTGCATACATTTAAGCAGCCGTTCTTTTAAGCAAGTTACGACCTACCGCAACTTGCAATTCAGCGCATTGAATTTTTTTCGCTTGCAAGCATTTGTATCGAGTTCATGATAAAAGAAAAATAATCTAGTAAATGTAATGAAAAACCTAAATTATAAATAATGTTAAAAATGGGGATACATTTAGTTTTTTTGTAATAAATATTATAATGAAGGTTAATTAAACTTTTTCCGGAAATTATGATGGTGTGTGGTGTCTAAAACTCTTTAGTTGTCAAAGGTATTACCCAACAATGCTTGCAGCGAGTAAAAAGGGTTGAGTGGGTTACGTGGCGTTAATTTCAGCGTAGCGCTTCAGCAAAACTAAAGGAAATGTAGGCTCCTCCCCTCTTTCCACCTATTTATTTTTACTTGTTCCCTCGCGTCTCTATATTATCATCATTCACGCGAAAAATCTTTACGAAAATATTGATATGGAAGTAAAAGTCTCAACCGAATTTAAACCCCGCTCCCAATAACCGACAAGCTTGAGGCGGAAAATAGCGCGTGATCCGATTGAATAAACAATTTCATCTACTTCGCAACATGGTACATTGTCGATTCTAAACCTATTAATCATCTGTACTGTTTGGTGTTAAAAATTACTTTATTTATTGCTCTCCATTGACATTATTCTGAAAATTTTCAGTGGTGTCTATACACCGCTAGTAAGTTCGGCCTACTGTTCTTCTAGTATATTTGTTATTGAATGGATTGAGTGTTTGTGCCTTACTTATTTGTTGTTTGAACTGTTTATGTAATTGATTATTATAATTGTTACCATGTCTTCTATCAAAATGGTGTGCATGATTTTGATTGATATGGTTTAAAAATTAGATTGGTTAAAGGCATTAAATGACGCGGTGTGAGTTTTTTTTATTGATATAAGAGTTTTTTCTATTGTTACAATCAGTATTCACTTGAGGGAAGTTTTTGTTTTTACATGTAATTATCTTGGCTAAGTGAATTGTTTTAATAACTTTTAATAATTCTCTGTTAATGTATGAAATTGAACCTGACACATTTTATTTATATATTTATTTAGAGTCGAAGTAATAACAGTCAACTACGTAAAATGTTAAAAAAAAATATATTTAAAACGTTAAAATACAAATAAATGAATATATATAATTTGTATTTCTTAAAACATTAATAAAGTTTATTTGTGAATCGATCTATTGTCCCGTGAAAATTCACTAAGGACAGCGCTGGTCTACAAAAATAATTTTTATTCCGGTAATATGTGTTCATTATTTGAAGATCAGCCTAAGCCTTAATTAGTAGTACAAAGACAATTCTTAGCTTTTCATAGTATAGCTTACTGTTTACAGTTGTGTTAGTGTTAGATGATACTGTCGCACTTTGGATATTTGTTTAAATAATTCTACCAGTTGATTAAACTGTCACATATTGGATTTCGGGTGCGACTGTAATTTAAAGAGTGAAAATAGTATTTGTGGGCGAGAATACATCATACGTAAGCATTGTGAGATACAAAAAGGGTAGTGGAACTGTACATTTTCTTGTGGTACATTTTCTTGTGATACATTTTCTTTTTTAATTTTGTGTATAAAAGTAATTGAGTATAATAAAAACAAAAATAATGAATATTATATTTAGTGAGATATTATTTTGTGATATTAATATAACATCATCGTTTTGTTCTATTATCTTACTTTGTTATTTCCAGTGGTGGAAATCTTGCGTCATTGTAGTTGGTTCATCATATTTAATCATTTCTTTTGTTGACATTCGTATAAAACATACCAACATTGCATATTGGATTTTCGTCCTTAATTATATTGATGATACATTACTAATTACTTTATTTTCTTGATTTTAAATTTTATTTTCATTTTCATAGTAAGAATGAGTATCTGAATGGTCTAACTAATAACCATTGTTATTGAATATGGAATTATCATAATTGTATTAAATAGTTTGTATTAAGTATGTCAGTTGTATATGATTAGAAGTTCTTTATATTCATGGTTAATCCATGTTGATGTTTGTATCAATAGTATGTTTTGACTAATAATGTTTTCTTGTCTGTCGTTGGTTAGTAGTTACTGTTAAATAGTCCGAGCAGGGGGCGTTGCATATCCATTTAAAAGGCCTTAACATACTTAATAGATTGCATGAGCTCGTAGGTAAGTGTTTCAATGCTATTGCGATTATTTTCGTATTTTTTTAAATTTTTCCATTCTGTCATTTACCATTTGTATAACATCATTTAATTTGTGCAGCTTAATTGAATTTTGTGCAAGTGTTTCTACAATATGCTTATAAACAATCTTGGCAATACAGCCAC
This sequence comes from Hirtodrosophila trivittata, assembly GCA_035045065.1. Taxonomy (NCBI): domain Eukaryota; kingdom Metazoa; phylum Arthropoda; class Insecta; order Diptera; family Drosophilidae; genus Hirtodrosophila; species Hirtodrosophila trivittata. Next base: position 39,306 of record JAWNNK010000621.1, read on the forward strand.
AAATGTAGAGGTCAACATGTTCATGAATTATTTAGACTCGTTGTTCAAGTATGAACATGATACGCTGCCCGTCTGCGCGCAGCCCAATATCTTACAACAGCTGCAAGCACTTATCATAACCGCTTGTGTCAGGATAAGGATTGGGCATAAATGAGTTCGAAACTAAACGTCGACTCTAGTGTGTATTTTTATACGAGTTCAAAGCTATACATCGACTCAAGTATATTATTATAAATTTTTTGGTCCTTCGAGTTTTTACAGCGTGTTCTGTGGCTTTCAACAGAACAGTGGAAAATAAAATATTATAAAATTATAAACTGCTATTTAAAGCAAGTCAAGTCTGTGGCTTACAAGAGAACGGTCAATATTAAGTGTCAATAAAAAAAGTTCAACCAATTGAAAATGTTGAAGGAGAAGCATATTGAGCTATTAAAGAAGCAGGTGTCTCTCAGCGATGAGTTTCACAAGCTGATCAATCAAGGTGCAAGCCTGCACTTGATTGAAAATGTAATAGCGCAGTTCAAAACCATCAACTCAGCTCTGATAAAAATCGGGATTATTGATCACGAATATTTTAAATGTAAAATATTCGATTCGACAATGGCGCACTGGGCGGCATACAAAATGATGATATCTCAAGTAAAGTCAGATGATCATGTGGGTGAAGATGCTGCTGAGGAACCTGCCGGGCCTTCCAAAAAACATGTTGAGCAGACGGAAAAGGATGGTTCTGAACGGAGCACCAAAAGCAGCGTAAGCCCAATTGACAGCATGGTCGAAAGAGTTGACAGGCAAGCAGTCCGTCTGCGTAATGAAATGGAAAGAGCCAAAATACATTTGGCACATCCAACTAAAGATGAACTGATGGACATAAAGGAGAGTATAAGTGTCCGGATGAAATCGATTCAAAGCATACTGACTATGCTAGAAATCAATTATGAATGGTGGGCTTTTAATACTGATGAAATCGACGATTTGAAAGTCGAGGTTAAAATTCTGTCAAGCAAAATCGATAGAAAAATTTCAGAATTACAAAAGTCATCAACAGATGAATATCAAAGGCAAGATGCCCCAAAGGTGGATCTACCACAGTTTGATGGCAGCTCCAAGGAATGGCCAAACTTCTACGGAATATTTACGGAGATTATTCACGAAAGACTAGATATCAGCGACACAATAAAGCTGAACTACCTAAAGTCATGTCTCAAAGGAGATGCAAACACAATGGTCAGTCACCTACTAATCGGCTCAGCTGCAAATTATAAGGCGGCGTGGGAACTTATATCTAAGCGGTATGAAAATAATCGTAAAATTTTCGACGACCGGCTTAACATATTACTGGAGTTGGAAACTCTGAAATGCGACTCGGAAGAGAGGATTCGCAACTTTCTGGATACAGCCACTGAGTGTATCTATATTATAAAAGAAAAAGCAAAGATTGGCGAGCAAGCTGATGTCATTTTTGCCCAAATTCTACTTCGGCGGTTTTCAACGGAGGCTCTTCAGCAGTACGAGCAACATGTAAAAACAAAAAACCGAGAGATTCAATCACTTAATGATGTATGGGATTTCTTAAGCCAGCTACACAATGCAGTAGATTCTGTTCAACAAAGTGTTGTTAAAGGATCAAAACAACATCAGCAAAGACCATGAAATTTTTGTTCAATAAACGGACATGATACACATAGATGCCAAAAATTTAAGGCTGCTTCGGTGAGCAAACGTAAGGAGTTTGTTATAAAGCATCATTTATGTTTTCGTTGTTTTGGCACTCATAACATAATAGAATGCAAAAAAGAGTGGAAATGCCAAAAATGTAACAAAAATCATAACACTTTGTTACACGAGGACACCAAAAGGGAAAGTGTAAATTGTCTTAAGCAAAATACTGAGCATGAAACACTATTGGCTACAGCAGTGATCAACGTTAAAAATGCAAGCGGTACCTTCGAGCAACTACGTGCATTAATGGATGGAGGATCACAACGCACAATAATCTCCGAGGAAGCAGCGCAACTTTTAGGGCTGCAAAGATCTAAGGAGTCAGTGGAAATTCAAGGAATATCCTCACATGGCGTTGAACTATCAAAACACAGCGTTAAGCTTGAAATCAAGCCAAGATTTCCAAGTAAATTCAACACAAGAAGTGTGGCTCTAGTATTGCCTAAACAACAAAGAACTCTTCCTAACAAAAATATTGACATTGACGTCAATAAGGATTGGAATAATTGTTCCTTAGCTGATCCAAACTTCAACAAGGCCAGCAGAATTGATCTGATAATTGGTGCAGACCTGTTTCCCTTTATTATGATGGGTCAGGTCAAAACCATCAATGGAGCGCTGGGACAGAAGACGAGACTTGGATGGATCATTTCTGGAAATATTGCCCGGGCCCCCCAAAAGACGATTTTGTCAGCGACTACAACTGTCAACCTTGATGACCTGGAGCGCTTCTGGGAACTGGAGGAAGAAAAACCCGAGGATGTGGAAGAAAATCTGCGTTGTGAACAATATTACCAGGAAACAACAAGAATTGATTCAGATGGAAGACTTATTGTGGCAATTCCCTTCCGTAGCGAATTTGAATTGGGAGACTCGCGTAAGCAAGCAGTAGCAAAGCTGATACAAATGGAAAAGAAATTCAAGAATAACAAAAGTTTATTCAACCAATACAAGGATTTCATGAGAGAGTACCTACAGCTCGGCCACATGGTAGCAGTAAACACAACGGGTCAAGGAAAATACTACCTGCCGCACCAAGCAGTTATTAAGCCAGACAGCCTGACTACAAAACTAAGAGTGGTTTTTGACGCCTCAGCAAAAACTACTAATGGGTGTAGTCTTAACGATGCAATGGCAATAGGACCCAAAATTCAAAGGGACATATTTGACATTTTAACATGTTGGAGAATGTGGCAATATGTAATAATAGCAGATGTCGAAAAAATGTACCGCCAAATTAAAATAACACCAGCTGATCAGGAGTATCAGTATATCGTATGGAGAGAAAACGTAAGGGAACCACTACAAGAGTACAAGCTAACAACCGTGACATATGGAACATCTGCTGCACCGTTTCTAGCTGTGCGCTCATTGCAGAAACTGGCGGACACTTACTGCCAACGTGATGAAACATTGGCAAAAGTCATCAAACAAGATTTTTATATGGACGACTTGATGACCGGTGCAAATACAATTGAAGACTGCATCGAAATTCAGCAGAAAATAAGAGCTGTCATGGAAAAAGTTGGAGCAGCAAGAAAATTGGATATTGAATTGGAAGCTGCAATTATGAACAATACGAAACTAGCACCGGTATTAGAGCGGGATGGCATTACCTGGCAGTTTATTCCCCCGGGAAGTCCACACATGGGTGGATTGTGGGAAGCTGGAGTCAAATTCATGAAATACCATTTAAATCGAATCCTCGGCGACAACAGCTGGACATATGAAAAGTTCTCGACGCTGTTATGTCGCATAGAGGCAGTGCTGAACTCACGTCCTCTGATCACATTACAAAATGGTAACGAGACAGACTTTGCGCTTACAGCGGGACATTTTCTAGTGGGAAGACCACTAATTAGTGCACCTGAACATACAGATGTGCAGGAGAAAATAGGATCTCTTGATAGATGATGACAGCAGAATTTTGGAAAAAATGGAAAGAGGACTACCTGGTATCGCTGCAAAAAAGATCAAAATGGCGGATCGAAAAACAAAACCTTAAAGAAGGTCAGGTGGTGTTATTAAAACAGGAAAATACACATCCTGGAAAATGGCCAATGGGACGAATAGTAAAAACTACTAAAGGTCAAGACAACAAGGTCAGAGTTGTCACAATTAAAACAAGCAATGGCGGAATAAAACGCTCTCTAAATAAAATTTGTCCGTTGCCTACACAAGACGAAGAAGAGAAAATTGTACGAAGAAACTCGCGGAGCAACAAGGCTACAGCAACTGTTCTTAGCCTGTTAATGATGTTCCAAGTGGCGACAGCACTTATAATGCCCAACCAAAATAGCTCAAAGATACGCATATTTGAGCTGGAGGAAGATTCAACGATATTTCTGGAAAAAATTGAGACAGTGGAAGTCGTATCATCGAGCTGGGACTTTTTGTTTTACTTTGACTTACAAGACAACAAGCAAACACCCTTTGAGCTAACACCAGTTGGTTCTATAACAGTGAGCAACACAAAGGAACTATAGAACGGCTGCACAAAATGATTCAATATCTCGACAGCCACAAAGCACATCTGGGCGACTTGCATTGTTTCACAGCAAGTGGTCACACATCGCTGGTGTTAGTCATTGTGGTCATTATAGTTCTTGTAGTTTATGCAAGAATGAAGTATTTACAAAATAGACAGCTTCTGGCTGTCACATTTACAGCCCCCCCCCCCCCCCGGAGAATGTTCAAGTATGAACATGATACGCTGCACATCTTCGCGCAGCCCAATATCTTACAATAGCTGCAAGCACTTATCATAACCGCTTGTGTCAGGATAAGGATTGGGCATAAATGAGTTCGAAACTAAACGTCGACTCTAGTGTGAATTTTTATACGAGTTCGAAGCTATACATCGACTCAAGTATATTATTATACACTCGTCATATCCAAGTCCGGAAGTTTCTTACAATAAAAATGTATACGGGATCTCTTCAATCATTAAATCATTAGCTTAAGAATAAAAAATCCGCGGGCTTGGACGGTCTGGAGAAAATATGTCTCAAAGCGCTCCCTCGCAAGGGAATACAATTCTTTACAAAAATCAATAAGTGCCTTCGCCTCTGATATTTTCCTAAAATATGGAAGCTAGCTAAAATTATACCCATAAAAAAGCTAATGAGCCCCCGGACATCTCATCTTCCTACCAACCTTTTGGCTTGTTATCTTCGATTAGCAAGATCCTTGAAAGGGTAGTAGGTAGTATGTAGGTAGTAGGTAGGTATAGGTAGTATGTAGGTTGTAGGTAGTTAGTAGGTAGTTACAAGAAAAACTCCTAGACTTCATTTTGGAATAAAAATTTTATATAACATAAATACCTCAGCCATCTAAACATTGAATTGATATACTACATCTATATTTGCAGATGATACCGCAGTTCTTTGCTCTGGAAAACTGGCTTCAGACATTCCTGACAATCTCCAGGCATCCTTTAATATACTAACTTCGTATTTTTCCAAATGGAAAATCTTAGTAAACGCGGACAAGACCCAAGCAATATTTATCTCTAGGAAGCGTAAGAATATCTACCTCCCAACTAGCCATATTAAGCTAAATCTTGTCGATGTCCCATGGGAAAGTGTAGGACACAACATTTAAATTTAAGAACCACATCCAATCTGTTAACGAAAAATAAATATATTAACGCGTACGCTATATCAATTCATCGGGTAGGACCTTTTGACTCGATCGTTTTGGTCAAGTGTTCTGAAAATTAATTAAACAGTCCTAGTTTCTGTCTGTTTTTCTGATGTATGGTTATTCCGTTCATTTCTTTTTAGTATTTTGTCATATAGGAATTTTATTCGAGGTGAACCTGTATTATTAAATACTTTATTGCAAAATAAAAATTTGTACTTTGTTGATTTCTGCTAAATTTACATTTAGACAATGATGTTCAAATGCTGATAACAACTGGATTGGTTTACTTGAAAAGATATGATAACTATAATTGGTATCAACGTTATTTATTTGTATTTCTTGGATAAAGACTGTGGTGATTAACAAGTAGAATATTAGTATTATCCAGAGAACTGCGGAAAAAATTTATAAATTGTGTTCTATAATAATGTCCAAGATTAGTTGTCCGGCATAAAGGAAAATATGAGCGGTAGTCTGGCCAGTAATGTCATGTTTAGTTTTATTGTTGTATGTGTAAAGTATTGTTTCTATTTTTCTCAATTTGGCTTCTTCATCGTCCGATGTTTTCATTAAACGAATTTTCTCATTTATTACATATTTTATGTAAGATTTCTATGTCAGCTATGCCTGTTTTTGATGTGTTCAGTTGTAGTAGTATTCCATCACTCTCGCGCCATCGCTTAATAGCTAAACTGGAAAGTGCATCATCTCTGTCTGCATTTTACTGTTTGGGTTTGCCTAACTGAAAATGCGGATAAGTCTCTTTCTGCAATCTTTTGTTTTAATTACAAACTTATCACGAGAATGTGTGTGTTCGCAGTAATCTTAAAAGAAATTTTGTGTCTCAATGAACATTGTTTTAGATGGATTACATACTTCGGATTATATACTAATAGAATAAATGAATGCTATTCTGAGTGAACAGTTGGCTATTTGGATGGTAATGATTTTTTTGTATAGCTTTTTATTGGATTGCAATATAATGTCTTTAAATTCGGCATAAAAATTAAGATTTTTTAGTAAGATAGTATTATGGGTCCCCTTATCCGTATACCTTACCGAAATCTAATTTAATTTTTAGTCCTGTGATCCTGAATTTAATTTAATCAAGCCAGGCTATTCACCAGGCCCAGATGGAGTACCAGGATATGTACTTAGGTACTGTGCTGATTTCTATGTAAGCCCTTGCTTAAATTATTTGAATCGTCTGTTAACTCGTGCTCTTTCCCAACCATTTGGAAGAAATCATTTATAATTCCTCTTCACAAACATGGTTCAAAGTCTGATGTTAAGAACTATAGGGGTATTTCCAAATTATCCGCGATGCCTAAAGTGTTTGAGATGCTGATAACATCTCAACTACAACACTCATGTAGCTCTATCATTTCACCCTGTCAACATGGTTTTGTGAAATCGAAATCTACTACCACTAACTTACTTGTGCTTACCTCCCTTGTTATTAAAGGTTTTCAGAACAAAAAGCAGACTGACGTAATTTACACAGATTTCAGTAAGGCTTTCGATTCCGTTAACCACTATCTCTTGCTTAAAAAACTTAGTACTATCGGATTTCCACACAGCCTTCTTATGTGGATTTCCGAATGCTTTTCTTGTAGAGCCAAAAAGTTATTTTTAGAACCTCACTATCTAAGCCTGTCTTTGTTACCTCTGGTGTACCCCAGGGCAGCCACCTTGGTCTTTTACTTTTTAATTTATTTATTAACGATCTCCCGTCAATTTTCCTTCACTCCTATGTACAATACTAATGTACGCATGTTCTGAAGCTGTGCTTATCATATAATGACAACAACTCTCCTTATTTATTGCAATTGGACCTGGATTTGTTTTTTGCTTGGTGTAAATGCAACTTGTTTTTCTGAATTGCTCTAAATTTAAGGTTATGTCATTCTATAGAAGTACGCCTTACAGATTTTATTACATGCTTGACCGGGTTTCTCTTAAAAGATAAGACTGTGTCTCTGATTTAGGAATTCTTCTCGATTATAGATTAAAATTTGACAAACATATCGCGCTTACAGTCAACAAGGCGACTCAATCTCTTGGATTTATCAAACGATGGTCTAAGGAACTTGACGACCCTTATACGACTAAACTGCTATGTATTGTACTTCTCTTGTATGGCCTATACTGGAACACGTGTGTATTCCAGAATATTCTTGTGTGTGGTCTCCTCAATATTCGGTACACCAAGACAGAATTGAGTCGATAAAAAAAAGTTTCTTCTTTTTGCTCTTCACGGCTTAAACTGGGTTCTACTGTGGTATGAAGGCAAATCAGTACGCCTTCATACCACAGTAGATTGCAATTAATTGACCTACCTCCGTTTTGGTCAAGTGTTCTGAAAATTAATTAAACAGTCCTCGTTTTTGTCTGTTTTCCTGATGTATGGCTATTCAGTTCATTTATTTTAGTAATTCGCTATATAAATATTTGAAATAAATATTTGATCGAGGTGAATTGGTGTAAAATTGTTTTCTTGTTGATTTCTGTTAAATTAATTTCTAGACAATGATGTTCAAATGCTAATGGCAACTGGATTGGTTTACTTGAAAAAATAAGATAACCATGATTGGTATCAACGTTATTTATTTTTATTTCTTGGGTGTAGACTATCGTGACTAACATGAACAATATTATGCAGGGACCTCCGAAATAGGGACATCAATTATTTTCTTAAATTGTGTTTTACAATAATGTGTAACACTATTTGTCTGTTTATTTTATAATAGTCGGGGTCTGTTTGTTTTAAATTTTTTTTATATTTAAATGGATCATTTTATTTCCTTTTTGTAAGGTACTTTTTCTAAATCTGCTATCAACCTCATATATACATGTATATGTATATCGATTGTTGTTTATTTCTCAAATTTTTTTTTTATTATTTTGTTGTGCTTAAGTTTGACTGTGCGTAAAGGAAAATATGAGCAGCAGTCTGGCCAGTAATGTAATTTTTAGATTTATTGTTGTATAAGTAAAGTATTGTTTCTATTTTGCTTAATTTGCTTATTGTTAGATGTTTTGATTATACGATTTTCTCATTTATTGTTTTATGTAACCTTTCTATGTCAACTGACCTGTTTATGATGTGTTGAGTTGTAATTCTATTCCCTCAGTCTTGAGCTGGAAAGTGCACCACCTCTGTCTGCCTTTAACAATATGGGTTTCCATAACTGATTAAAGATATTAAAACGCATAATTGCGTTTCTACTGCATAAGAATTTACATTTTATAGTAAGATAAGACTACGGGTTACTTTAGTATGGGTGGTATTAGTAGTTTTTTTATGAACTTTTTGGATAATTTCAAAATCTGCATCACTCAAAATATACATGATGATATTTTAAAAATGAAATGGTCAAGTAAAAGTCGTTTAGATAGAAGTTATTGAATTGCCAAAAATGCTACAATGTTTTATCTTATCTTGATCTAATTTAATGAGTATAACTTGTCTTTTGAATAGATTTATTGGTTTTTCTGTCAATTTAATAAGCTTACTCCAATCTTTATCTGTACTATTTTGGGTAGCTTCTGAGAAATGATTTTCGTCAAGTTTGATTTTAGACAATGTGTCCGCAACGAAATTTGGTTGCCCTTAATATATTCAATATTAAAATAAAATTCGGCTAGTTTAATATTCCACCTATGTATTGTAGTATAGCATTTGGTTCTTTCAAGTTATGCAGCCATCTGAGAAGTTGATGAGCAGTAGCTATTTCGAAATATTTTCGAAGTAAGTATTGACGAATCATTTTAGTATCCCAAAAAATAACAAGTAATTCCTTTAAATGACACTTTAGATAACTGGAAGTTTGAGAATTTATTTATTGGCTTTTAAAACATAAGGTTTTTTAAATGACTCGATATAGTCAGGATTCTCTATATCTCTTTTTTTTATATTCGTGTCATTGGCTTTGCCACATTTCCGTAGTTTGAAATGAAATTACAATAAAGACCTGTTAATCCAAGGAATGCTCTTATATCTATTACGTTGGTTGGAATTAGATATGATACTATTGATTTCTTTAAGAGGATTTGGTTGATTACTACATGACCAAGGAAGTTTGCTTTCCGTTTTTAAAAAAACTCGCACTTATCGAATTGCAATTTTAAATTAGATCCGGCAAACCAATTTTAATGAGTTTAAGTGTTCATAAAGCGATGTGGAAAATACAATTATGTTATTTAGGTACACTAAAAATTGTTTATTTGGCAAAGGTCGACGTATAGTATTCATACATCTTTGAAATGCAGTGGGCTGTGAATTGATTAATGGATATGATTTTTCATAAAGTGTATCAGTGTGGTTTTAATGATAATAGATTTTGCGCAATTGAGCAAACATGTCATTATCTTTAGATATGTTGTGCATATAAAATTGTTAAGGTTTTATAATAGGGTAGGGTAACGGATTCAGTAATTTTTATTAATTACATTTTAAGTTTTGAATCGAAAGTGTAAAATTATTTTTACATTATATTAATTGTGGATCCTCAATTAAACATTTTAATTTATTACCTTTGTGTGTGATTTCTAAGTATAGGTATTGTCCAAAGCAGTTGACCGAGTATTTTCATTAAACACTTAGATTGTTTTGACTCGAGTGGTGCCTTATGTTGGTCTTGTTCATATTAGTTTTGGTATTAATCGTAGTCAATGTTATTTTGTTCGTACTGCTGATTGGCAGTTGGTCATAAATCTCTTCGTTCTGTTTATATGGTATTCTTTGTTGTGCTTATTTTTTTGTTTTATGAGTAAATTTATTTATGCTAAGGTTAACATGTTCTTTGCAAATTCCCTTATTTTGTGCTATTGGTATTAATGATCTTAAATCTGGTACATTATGGTGTATAGTAAATTGTTGTAGTGGTAATCGTCGGATTAGCATATTTATATAAATACTTTTAAGTATGTACATGAGAAGATCAGTGTGATTACATTTTAAATTTAATTTACACATTAAGAGTGGTCGACGTGTCTGTGCCTATTCCAAGCATGCCCTCAAGTTACCTCAATAGGGTGTTTCGCTTGGTGTATGTGGTTTAAGTTCGGTTATGAGTTTTTCTTTTTAAGTTGGGCAATCTTGAATACTTGGTAGACCCAATGCTCATGTTACTTGTCCGTCAAGCTTTAACATGTCATAGATAATCGGATTAGATTTAAAATAAATTAATTCAAAAGTTAATTAAACTAAATTTGTTTTTGCGAGTTTTGGGAAATATATAATTTAATAGATGTTCACTCTCGGCTCTTAAGGATACAATATTTGTATTCTCCCGGCTTCACGAATAAAATATACTTTTGAATCGAACTAATGTCCCACAAAAATTCACTAAGGATAACGCAGGTCTCATAAAAAAATATGTATTCCGGTAATATGTTTTCTTTATTTGAAGATCAGCTCAAGACTAAAATAGTAGTACAATTTCTAAACAGTTGTGATTTCTAGTACGACTGTAAGTGTTAGATTATGCTGTCGCATTCAGAATATTTGTTTATATAATGAAATACATATATATATATATATACAGTTGACCCTCGGTTAACGAACGCCTCACATAGCAAAAATTTCGTATAACGGACTAAATTTTAGTTCAAAAATCGTTTCGCTTAGCGAACGAAATTTCGTAGAGCGAACTGTGAAAAAATAGTGCTTAACCGCTAGAGTCAAAATTATTTGACCTGCATTTTCTTTTATTGTTTCGGCTGGTGGTTTGATTGTGTGTTTGGATACGTCGACGTCTAACCTTTATATCTGCCAACAGCACACAAACAATAGAAAAGCTATATTCGTATTAATAAATGTTTGGACCAGTATAATAGGAAAAAAGATACTTACCGCTTCGAATTTTTTTTAATCCATGTTTTATGTTTAAGCTTTAGCAATTGTTAAAAAAAAGGTATTACAGTAGTTGTTTATCATTTTTATTTCAAGAATATTGAAATAATTATATAAGGTAGTAAGTAAGCTTATTTTGTATGCATTTACAATTTCGTAGACGTCTTTTTGGTTGCTGGGAGTAAGTTGGGAAAATGCTGGCTACGAATTTTTTCAGATCGTATATCAAAACGTTTTAACATTAGCACCAGAGCACAGATGGACAGCAAATAGACGATCACCACATCCAAAAGATAGTACTGCCACCAGCTTAATAAATTAAAATGAATGGATTTATTTATATATATGTACATTTAAAAATATGTAAGCCGGGTGATAAAAACTAAGTGTATACAATTTTTTGAAGCACATTGTTAGAAGTACAATTATTAACTATTTGTTTAACCTTTAGTTATTGCACATATTACGAAAGTTCAATAGATTTTGAACTAATCTAAGGTTTCGAAAATTGTCTAATCTGTGATTTGAAATAATTGTGTTGCTATTATAGAATTGCATCAGATGGGCTTGGTAATGTAAGTTTGCTGGTTTCTCGTCAAATAATATAATTTATGTGTTACACTTGAAATAGCTTAGCTACGATGATGATTGTCCAAAAATAAGAAGACCATATACCAGCAACCCCTAAATTATCAACAAGCGAGTAATATTATGGAACTCTCGATGAGAAACGTTGATCCCAAGACTGCTTCTAATAGATTACAGTCAGCAACAATTCTCAGCCTTTTTTGCATAAGTTACTAAACCTTTTTTTTCGAATACATTTGGGAAGCCAGGTACAGAAAAAACAAAAAAAAATGCCATAGCAGGACCTTTTTTAAAAAAAATTATTTTTTTTGGTTTAAGCTTTTTATTAGGTGCTAGTAATTTTGAACATGAGAATTTCAAATTTGGAGGACTTCGGTTTGTTTTTGAAGACTAGTAGACATACCTATAAACCATTTATGAATCTTTTATATTTGTATCTGTAAGTTTTGCAACTATTGTATATAAATATGTAATAAGAAAATATTGATTTTTTGTACCGAATTGTTTTAGTTTTTTTGAGTTTAAGACACAAGGAAATATGAAAAAAAAATGTTGAGCCATTGGTTTACCTTTTTATATACATAACTCCAATAATAGTATATAACATTACATACTTGTGGAAACGGCTACGTTATAATATTCTACGAATTTATTAAGAACATGTAAGCTTAAAAAATTGGTATTGTAAGTACGGGTATCGAGTATATAAAAATGGATCAAGCAAGTATTGTTTTTACAGAAAATCATACTTACTCTGAGTACAACATCATAACAATGATGATCTTTTTATCCATTCATTTGTGACTTAAATACCAAATTTCACAGACTATTTGGGAAGGAAGTTATAAATATTTAAAAAAAAAAATATTTAGCTTCAAAATGTAATGATATAACCTGCTGTAATCGATTTGAATGATAAATACTGTTACGCCCAATTAATACAGTTATTATGTGTTTCGAAGACGAAACTTAGATTTTTGAAGAAAAATATATCGGAAAAAAATCAAAATACCCCAGTTCAGACTTTAATGACTTTTAAACTATCAGTTTAAATCTTAAGTCTATTAATGATTAATAGATATATCTATTAGTATTCAGAAAACGTAAATTTTTTATCACAGATGGTCCCATTCTTAAGTAACGCCTAAAAACCATGTTAAAACAAAAAAAAGGCCTGCCATTAGAAATGAATTTTATTTTGTCTTTCAGACCTTAAGTATATCAAAATAAAAAGTTTTGGAAAATATATCAATTTTAACGTTACCAAGTGCTAATAATCTAGCATATAAACTCAGATACCTTTGCTTAGTTCCCAAATATAAAAACAAGCTTGTTTGCCTTAAAATATATAAGTCGGGATGGCATGACGGCTGATGTAGAAATTTGCTTCACAGATGAAAATATCTTTACCATTAAAAATGTGTGCAATTGGAAAAAAAACATTACTAAAACGAAGTCAAAGCTTTAAAAATATTATGGGGACTCTGCACAGTCAATTTCAATAGTCATAAAGAGGTTCACTGAATTTTGTTGTGGTCGTACAAGCACAAAAGATGCTCAACGTTCTGGGCACCCAGTTGAGGTCTCTACACCAGAAAAAATAAGGAAAATTTACGATATGGTCTTGGCTGGCTGAAAAATAAAAGAGATTATGAAAGCCATAAACATCTCACATGGCTCAAACAGTAGAGTTTACCGTATCTTGGGATTCTGGAATAATCCACATTGAGTACCTCCAAAAGGGTAAAACGCTTAATGGTGAATATTTTAGGAACGTATTAGATCGATTTAATAGAGATTTAAAAAGTTATTTAAACATTTAGCCAAGAAGAAAATGTCAAGGACTTGTTGACCCGCCCTCGTATTATACTAGAGCTCATTGACCATCATTCGTGGAAGAACATCGCTTAAATCTTCTGTCCACAAAGTATCGGGTATAATATGCGAAAGGGTCAAAGCAACCTTATTTTCTTTGTCAAAATTGAGTCAATATTAACCAAATCAAGGGTGATCTTGAAAACTTGAACGCCAGCTAATATGGAAAGTAAAAGGCAAGACCAGTGTAGACCCTATTCTTAAAATTCATGAAATCTGAAAAATTACCACTCTACAGTCACTAACTGTATCTTAACCACTTGCAATAAAGTGTAATTGATTAGTATTATTACACTTCCAGTCACTAAATAAAGTGTTTAAAATTTTGTATGTTATTTTAGGGGTGGCCTTTTCGTTACCTTATTGATTATAGGAATTCTAAAGAATAGTTCCGGTATTATTACTGTCTATGCATCTTGACCTGTGTACAAAACACATTTTTCATCTCAAAATATTTTGTATACACATAGTTTTTAATCTCCTTGTGTTTATGTATTCTAATATGTATGGAGTGTCCCACAATTCACGCAATTTTCCACTATTCATACAATTCAATATTGGGAATCAACGAACGAAACAGAGTTGACCTGGTGATATATTCTGCATACAGTCTAAGTAAACTCAGTGCACATATACATATATGTCAATATAGAGTCGGAATCACTAATAACGACATTTAAGAGACCGGCGAAATCTACGACCAAAAGTCATTGCAACCGATATTTATACTTTGAACCCAAAAAAGAAAATGAAAAACAGCCCCGACAAATTTTTTGTTTTTAATCAGCAGCGTAGTAGAAAACCAAAACTAGACTAGCCGTTTTGCTCTAACTAATTGTGTCTCATTGCACTGCAAAAAATTAAACAAAAAACTACGTCCATCTCTTTCACGCTTGCAAAGTGTCGAGCTTGAAGAACATCCAGCCTTTCTTTGTGTTAGTGTTTGTTTAACACATCTTGTGTAATTGGTTTAATCGTATGTATTATCATTAGTATTGGTGGCACTTTCAAAATTATTTCCTCGCTTTACATATTATACCTTATACTAATTAAGCTTATGTTGATTTTAATGAACCGATCAGTTTGAAATGGATCGACTAATAAAAGAAAACAAAATATATTCATGTTACAATTCAACATGAATAGATGAGGAAGGAATTTCAAAACCTTGAATTTAAACCTTGATTTATAACAGAATCCAAGAACCTACATAATAATATTGCTGTCTAGCTTTTGTATTGTATATATTATATATATATATATATATATAATAATATGTATAACACCTGAAGAATTTATATGCTATATGAGATCGGAGGTGCTTCCTTATCTGTGTTACATGCTCTTTAACAAACTTAAGGTGTATAAATTATTTTATTTTTAATAAAAGGTATGCGTGAATTATGGGACACCTATCATAGAAATAAACGACATAAATGGGACCAACTGTACCTGTTTCCGTGCTGCCGACTGCAAATGGTAAGCTCCATTGTGTCGCAACACGTACTCTGTCCAGTAAATTGCTGTTTCAAGTGCTGTTGATCGTTGATCCAACAATAAGTTTTGACGATATCTGACAGCATTTCTGAAGCTAGGATCGTGTATGACCTTCATAATAGCTTTGTAGAATTGATTAGTTGAAAGTGACTCTAAATCCAGTTTAATAGCATATCCATCGATTTCCGCTTTAGCTGAGTTTACATCATGGTCGCAGAACACAGGCATTGTAACCACCGGTACACCATGGTAAACCGTTTCGAACATGCTCAGTAGACCCCCATGAGTAATGAATGCGCGTAGCTGACTATGACCTAGAATGTCCTGTTGTGGCAGCCAACGAGAAAGCTTTACATTGGGTGTGAGATCTTGCAAGTCTACAGCGTTGCCCTCATACTTCCATAGCACATGATAAGGCAAACGTGCAAACGTCTTAAGGAGCATGCGACGCAGTGGCTCCGGCATATTTGCAGCTTTTACAGACGATCCCATTGATACATAAATAAATCCGAGGTCCTGAGGCTGCAATGAAGTCTTCTAAATCTTAGGTAACGGTCGGGCGGGCTCTGCAGTGTATGCAAGCCACCTCCGCCACATTTGGATTCATTGCGCGGGGATAGGAAACCACAGCGTGTCCATTTTGTAGGATAAAGCTTACATTGCGCGAGATTTCGTAAGGATGCCGGATATGCGAACCCAAGTGGTCACGCATAGTTCGGTACGTACGACGCATTACATACTATAGAGACATAAGTAAAGTGATATAACTTTGATATAAATATACTTTACTTTACTTACATAATGCAAAATATTTTGTCCTATTTGCATGCCAGTATTCAGAGCTCGTTCGTAAAGGTTCATTTTGTCCGTAAAGCGGGAGTAAAAGTTTGGAGTTATTGCATAGCTAGCCGGATTTCCTGCAAGAGACATACTTCCTGTGTAGAATCCAACGGTGTTTATGTACATAAAAGGTACTTTATATAAATGTACCATTCCTAGCATACATTCAGGAAAAGCTCCATCTAGTATTGCCAAATCAAAAGTACGATTTGCTAGATCTTTGGTTTCCGGATCACTTAACATTGCATCACATGACTGTAAGGAAATAATGGTTCAGTGTCTAATAGTTTAAATCTATATGATATTAACTCTATCTAAATAATTATATCTTAAAACGATAAGAATATGTTAAAAGTGTATATTAAATTGTGCACATGCAAAATATCGGCGAAAGGAAGAATTTTTGACCCTTGAAGTCTATATATTGTGGAACCGAATGCACTACCGAGATGATAAAGCTTCATCCGTCCGCATTTCTGTCCGTGTGTCTGTTCGTCTGTCCGTCCGCGTCCTTCTCAAAAACTATTAAAGGTACATCCAGGGTTTTAAATCATATTCACCACACGCAGATTCATTTTAATTAAAATTTTAAATAAAATAAGCTCAATTTTCAATCGAAAGATTAGATATTAAACACCCATATGCAAGAGACCACTCATAATTCGTGATGCAAAATTTCAATACTTAAGAAACAATCTTCATTTGTGCAGTCTGAGGCCACAAAAGCAAACTACAGCGTGTGTGTACAGTCGACTGGATCATTCTTACATGCTTCTTTTTTATATATAATCTTTTCAGATTTTAATTTTTAAACACCAAAAGGTTAAATATAACTTCACGTAAAATAAATAGCTTTAGAACATCTCACAAAAAGTTGAAATTTTGATGCTCACCTCAAATGCATAGCGCAACCCATCCCAAGGCTTAATAGGCATTTCACCTTTCATTCTGGCGCCCAGTAGGTCCCAATTTGTGTAGTTCTGTATGTAATCCACCAGTCTGGCTGGTGTTACTTCATGCAGCCCTTCGATGTAAAAATCAGCACGAAATCCGCTTAGAAAGGTAATGTTATGATCTCTGAAAAATACATATTAACCGTGAAACATAACAAAACTGTACAAGAAGCTTAGATTTACAGTTTATTGTGCATGTGTATATGAAATACATAATTCCGTACATCCATTGTCCCTTGATTGTCACATTCCACTTCTCCTGTCATACCACCTCTTCTACTATTGACTCCTTTTGTCCCGACTTTAAAATGGTTTCCGTTGGTATTGCACCATACCTGATCGTGTGCAAAGCGTAAATCTTTTACAACTCTCTATCTAGGGGATTTACTCAATTAAAGGCTTTTTCGAATTTATATCTGCAGTTAACTGATCTTGGCAATTGTATTGGATACTTTTATTAAAACAATAATGCGTATATGGGTTTAATTACTAACAAATGATTTCAAATGATTAGTAATAAAATACAAATCTAACTGGCTGCACAATAATGAAAGCATTTTATTAAAAAGTAGTTCAATGTCTCAAAAAATTGTAGACATCCGAAAATTGATTTCAGCAAGTCTCCAAGGTAATAAATTGACGAAGAATTTTTGAGGCACTGTTTACAGTGAGTGTGGGTGAGTTTCTATCTTTTTTTAAATGAGAATATCTCTACCTGCTCATTTGATTTATTGGCAACTTAATAGCAAGTCTTAAAAGCTAAGTTTTAGTTATCCGGAAAAAATCAGTGTGTGGGTTGGGCGTGGCATTCCGAATGTAAACTGACAGTTGTTAATAATAATATGGATGATTCTGGGCGGCTTTATTTCTCCATGCGTACCATTAACACTGGTAACTAAATCAATTAACTTAAAAAAAAAAACCAAAAAATAATTTGAAAAAATCACAGGCCATAATCTATTCATTACTGTACACCAATAAAATTTCAATTAAAAAAATAAACCTTTAAATTAGCTTTAAGTGAGGACAAGTAAATATTGATTCATTCAAAGTGCAACGTCTATGCACCAATTGTCTACAATTGATATCTTCTGAATATTTATTGGATATCCGGAGCCAAACTATAGCTTTCTACCTAAAGTGCAAGTATTTTTGGCCACTATCGTTATATAACGGTAACAACTGTTCATTGCTTCCTTATGTTTCATTAACAACCAGTCCAGCTTATCGTCCAGGCAGGCGGCGACGTCTCACCATTAAAACACCGCGAACTTCCGGAGCAGCTACCCGTCAATCTTTTATATGTCAAATCTTAAATGTTAGCATATACCCGGGTGACCTCGTAAACACGAATTCTTATTAGTAAAAAAAAACATTCGGACATTTTTGGTTATGGATTTTCTCTATTGTACCAGACTGTCGTGGAACCTAAGCTTCAAATTTGCATGGGTTTCGATAAACTTACACATCCTCACTGAGAAATGCCCCAGCTCACTATATTCCAAGACTCTTGTGAACCAATTAATTTACGGTCACTGTAGCGCTGGTTTATTTGGAGGAGCTCACCTCCACCAGTAGGTTTAGTGGTCATGCGAACTTGCATGATTCTCTTTTTTGGGTCAATTGGAACCAATTAATTTACGGTCACTATAGCGCTGGTTTATTTGACGACGTCAATTCTAGTTCAGCAGAAGAGCATCTGATCCATTTTCATGAAGATTTCGATCGAATCATGAGCGTCGAATCTAAAACCCCTAAAGCGTAGGGAAGTATCTACAAAGTTAGCTGTGTGAGGAGTTGCCTTCGACTTCGCTTCCAGAAGGATTTCCAAACGTTCTGCAGCTTGTTTATATTATCGAAAATACTACCAGAAAATACCGGTGCTATCACGCAAGCTACGTGAGGAAATTACAAGCAGTGTGCATAACATGAGTGGACATTTCGGGATGAAGAAGACGTTGGCTAAGCTAAATCAGCGCTAATTAGATGGGATAGATCGTGGATGTTGGCATCTTGTGCGCGTTGAATCAAGGACCCAATCGCCGCACAGTCGGTCGCCTATAACCCAGCTGCATCGGTGCTTTTTTTAAACGGTTGGTTTTCGATAGTCTGGGCTGGGTAGAGGCCGGCGGCAGTCGGCAAACCAAAAAACCGGTATGCAGCGTGTGCGTTGGTGCACTTGGTTTTCAGGTGGTTCGGCATACAATTTACGGTCTACCCTGATCAATGTCGTATTTTTGAGTCGGATCTATTCTGGACGTTTTTACACATCCTCGAAGTAGAGAAGACAAGATTCCATTGCATCTTCAGTCAAACGGAGTGGTTGAACGTTTTAACTGTATGCTGTTGAGCTACCTAGCCAATATGCCATCGATCATGTGTATGTTACCCTTCGCCTTATGAACTGCTCTACACCAAGCCGCTGGGTTTGACCTTTTGGACTGGCTGGTAACAGAACAAAACAGAACTCATGTATCTTAGAAGGCGCAATTTAACGAGTATTACCTGATTTTCCAGCTGGTGCCTAAATAAATTGGCATTACAGGGTTTTTCAATAGGAGCGGGTAGATGTTGACAATTTATTGCGTCCATGTTTTTGAGCTTACAGTTATCATGTGCATAAACTATATTATGAAAAAAAAAAACTTAATTATAAATATAATGAGGCGAAGCCAATTTTATGATGAACTGGTATTTAAACAATCAAATTCGTTGGATTTGGCATGATCTCAAGTCACGAAGTCCATGAAGTGACAATGCATGCTCAATTAGTATTTTCATTATGGGGTTTTCTTGAGTCGCCGGTTTATAGAAATTGGTCCAAACAACCGAACAAAATGGCTATTTGAACGATTTCCAAAAAAAATTAAAACTCGTTGATATCTTTAAAAAAAATTAATATCTTTAAAACAATGTATTTCATGTAAAGTATTTATAATTCAAATCGCTGGACAGAATGCTAATTTGTAACATTTAAAAAGGAGCTTTCCATTGAAAAATGTATGTTATTATTAATTTTTTGACTTGTGTGTTATCAAAGTACAATATAAATCTATACTGCAAATTTTAAAATGATCAGATATTACACACAGAAGTTTTTCAAAAAAGAATTTATGTAATTGAAAATTTTATTTACGAGTATATTAAAAAGCAGCTATGATAAACAGCTCTGTCTACGATTGTCACAAAATGTAAGTAATTAATGATTTCTTAAAATGAAGGAAAATCTGACCAATTCCACCTTTCAGGTGAAAAAATCCATGTAGACAATTCCTAACATGTGTCCCATTATTTTACCGATGAATATTTTTTTTGGCATAAAAACCATTTATTGGAACAATGAACTTTTACTAAACTCAGTGGCCATTACTTCTCTACATAAGAACCAGTATTGTGTTGATATTATAAAAAAGCCTCCACAACACAGTTGTTCTATGGGATAGGTAAAACATTTTTACAGGACCCTGACAGAAATAGCCAGATGACTCAATTTGAACAAACAGACAGAAGACAAATTGACGCAATTCAGGTCTTCTTAGGTACATGCTTGACGATACAGATGGGGACGCCAGTTGCTAACGATTTAGAAGGCTTAAAATGGTTCGACTCATTGAATCCAGAATTAGATCAACAAAAAATACGATGTCCGATGCAACAAAAAAAAAACGTTAAGCACAGCAAAACAAGCAAAGATATATATAGTTTTCTTTTTTAAGTAGAACTAAACGCATATATACCAAAGAAAACATTTTGTAGCTTATTTCATTCAGTCACATTAAAATCACAAAGCACTGCTCGTTTTGTTTTATTGTTCTTTTACAAAATTAATTTTGGTGATTTGATACTATATAAGATTGTGCAAAAATTCAATACATCGTCCGCCTGTTTGTGCTATTATTTCCAGTGCTTAACGTAGATTTTAACTCTTTTAATAATAATATTTTTCTCATCAGTAAGTTTTGTTTTTGTTTTTTTGTTTTAGCGTCAGTGCATTCTCGCGCAAACGTTAGTTGTTGCTACTGTCAAATAGCTTGCTCTCTAACAGTTTCGTTTTAGCGCTCTTTCCTTTTTGCATGCATTTACACATACTAACACTGTTTGTTGTAGCTGCTTTTTGTGCATGCCGCTCTCCCTCAGTTCTTTCTCTCTCATTCTTGTTCTAACTGCATAGCTTGCATCATTCCAAAAACACTGCGTTCCAGCGCTAGTTGTTTTGTTTTGATTTTGTGTATTCGCTAATAAGACTGTTCGTGCATTATTTTGGTTTCTTGTTTTTCCCTTTCTTGTGCAGGGCATTTGTTATTTTTATATTTTATATTTATATTTTTATTATGTTTGTCTGTCGTATCAGAAATTGTAAATGTCAGTCTGATTCCAAGGCTGAACTCATTTATTGTTGGTTGTGTGACAATAGTTATGCAACCAAAGTTAAGAATTATATTTCCAATAAGTCTGGTCTTAGGAGGTGTTGCGAGTCAGACAAGACAGGGTTTTAATACCCTCCGAGCAGCATTCACCAAACAACGTGGTGACTTCCAGAACTTGGATGATAATTTTAATAATTTAATCCATGCCACCTGAGCCGAAGACTGTAATGCTGTCTACACCAATCCAGTCGAGCAGACTTACGAGTTATTACTCGCCTGCTCCTATGAGGGGCTCTAAGAATGTGAATGCAACTCATTCGTTGGTCAGCAACACTGCTCTTAGTTCCCCCAGACCTTGTCCGTATCCATTCCCTTACAAGCAATTAGGGCTGCTAAGCCCCTGATAGCCGTCCCAATTAAAACACAAATTTTCGTCTCTAGGCTTGCCCCAGACACTTCGGTCGATGATGTTAAGTCCTACATCCAAGCGAAGTTAAAACTATTAACATTTATCTGTTGATAAATTTAGATTTAGTTATGTCAGCTCTTTAGAAATCAGCTCTTTTAAGTGTTCCGGCGGAAGCATTCAACACTATATGTTGCAAAACCTTCTAGCCTTCTGAATAGACTTAATTATAATGGAGTTTGAGTCAAGAAGAAGAAATCGGCCTCCGATTGCACTGCCTCGAATTTCTACTAGCGCTTCATCTTCAGCTTCTAGTAATCCACCAAAAAAACTAACACTTTGTCTATCTTATCAGAACGTTAAAGGCCTTAACTCTAAACTTAAAGCTTAATGTAGATAGTATTTCTTTTGAAGGTAACATAATTATCTTTACTGAAACCTGGTTAAAGCCCAAAATTTCAGATTTTTCTTTATTTTGCAATAAATACACATCTTTTAGATGCGATCGTTTGTCGCGTATAAGAGGTGGTGTACTTATTGCTGTAGATTCTGATCTTTTATCAGAACCTATTTATTCGCCTTGCCTAATAAGCATTGAATTTATCGCCGTCAAAATTATATATAAAAATGTTTCTATATATATAACGTGCTCTTATATTCCGCCACAGTCCGATTTATCTATATACCTAGAGCATATTTCTGCTATTCACTAGTCCATCTAGTCACTACTTTTTAGTAGTGATTACCTCTTTGTATTTGATGA
>JAWNNK010000623.1:0-18697 GCA_035045065.1 Hirtodrosophila trivittata
TTGTTATTGTTTACATTATTCTTAATGCTGAGTGTGATATTTTGGTTAATTGGATTTTTAAGAGCGGCAGTAATAACTGTCGCATTTGATTATTTTATTTTAAGTGGGTATAGCGGGGACGAGATTACGTCACTTCCCTCCCCTTAAAAGGAAGCCTATACTTGGGCTGGTATAGTTGTATACAATGAAGGTAATGGATTTTGATCCATTTCTATTTCTTGTGTTTGGATTGGTGCTTCATTTGCTTGTTTTCTTAATTTCATATATAAGAATATAAGTGGGTTAGTAGTTATATGTTTGGAATATAAGTATGATAAGATAAGTATAAAAATTATAATTATTATAATAATGTAAAGTGTAATATTGTTTTTTGATATTAGTTTAACAATGTCATCGTGTTTTACAATCTTGATCTTAATTATATCCAGTGGTGGGTACAATGGTGTTAGATCTATTTCTGGTTTTAAATGATTGTCACTTAAGGTTATGGTTCCAATTTCAAGTTTACATTGGATTATACTTATAATTTTATTTCCATTTATTTTTATCTTATTATTTAGTTTTTGACAATTTTGTGTGATAGTTGTTTCGCTTAGATTCCAAGTAAGAATTACATTGGGTTCTACGTATTTTATTATTTCCTTTGTAGGTATAGGTACAAAGTTACATATTGGTTTTTCACGCTTAATAATATTACTGATACATTCATTATTGATTTCTTCGTTATTTTGATTATAAACTTTATTTTCATTTTTAAAGTAAGAGTGTATATTTGGGTGATCCAACTGGTAACCATTATGATCAGGATAAGGGATTATTTTGAATGTTTCAATTGTTTTATGATTAATAGGTATGTGTGATATAATTAGTATTTCATTAGTTTTATAGTAAGTCCAAGTGGATGTTTTGATTAGTAATATATTTTGACTGTTAACGTTTTCTAACATGTCATAATTAAGTAGTTTTGGGTTAAAAAGTCCAAGTCGGGAAAGCTGCATACCCATTTCTAAATCCTCAATATATTCAATGAACTGCGTGAGTTCGTACATAAGTATTTCAATGCTGTTGCGATTATTTTCAAAAATTTTAATTTTTTCCATTCCGTCGTTTACCAATTGTATAACGTTGTTTAATTCGTGAAGTTGAACTGAGTTTTGTGCAACTGTGTCCAAATTCTTCTGGATTTCCACTCGATCATCTTCGTCAAGTGTGCCAAACAGGAATTTGTAAGCTGATCCTATTATGTTAAAAAGTCCTCGTTTCTGTCTATTTTCTTTATGTATGGCTATACCATTAAGTTCTTTGAGCAGTTTTTTATACAAAAATTTGATTCGAGGTGAATCATTGCTATTGGATGTTCTATTGCCAAAAAAGTTCGTTATGAAATCTATCTCCGTCAAATTTATTCTTAAGCAATGATGTTCAAATGCTGATGGCATCTGAAGTGGTTTACTTGAAAATAGGAGGTAACCATGATCGGTTTCAATGTTGTTAATTTGAATTTGTTGAGTGTGGCATGTTGTGATTAATACGAGTAATATTATTATTGTACACCAGGAACCTGTGGAATTGGGACTTGATTAATTTTCTTTTGTTTTTTAAACTGTGTTTTATAATAGTTTGTGATTCTATTTCTATTGGTTATTTTAAAGTGGTCGGGGTCTATTTGTTCTACGTTTTTGTTTGCTTTAAATGGGTTTTCTAATTTTCCTTTTTGTAAGGGACCCTTTCTATATCTGGTATCTACCTTGTATTCATTTCGACCGGTATTAATTTCTTTAATTTTGTTTTCTTTATTCAATTGGGTGTTTAATGTTGGCTGCCCGGCGTAGATAAAAATATGAGCGGGAGTTTGTCCAGTAGTGTCATGTTTAGTTTTGTGATTGTAAATGTGGAGTATCGTTTCTATTTTACTTAATTTGGCTTCTTCATCGTCAGATGTTTTTATTATACGAATCTTTTCGTTTATTGTCTTGTGTAGTCTTTCTATGTCAGCAATGCCTGTTTTTGTTGTGTTGAGCTGTAGTTCTATTCCTTCACTTTCTAGCCATCGCTTAAGAGCTAAGCTGGAGAATGCTCCATCTCTGTCTGATTTTAACAGTGTGGGTTTCCCTAATAGGTTAAAAATACGCATAAGTGCATTTTTACATTCTATCCAATCTTTTGTTTTTATTTGTTCAAGGGTAGCAAATTTTGAATAAATATCAATGCAACTAACGTAATGTTTACCTTCGGATGAATAGATATCCACTACAAATTTGTCACGACAGTGTTCGGGTTTGGGTGTAATCTTAAAGGGCATTTTTGTATCTCTATGTTCTGTTTTGGCTAAATTACACACATTGCATTCATTTATTATGTTTTGAATTAACAACTGACTATTTGGAAAATAATGATTTTCCCTGAATAATTTAGTCATTTTTTGGATACCTGGGTGTAGAAGTTTTTCATGGTATTTGAGTATGATTTCTTTGAATTCGGCATAGGAGCTTGTGTTATTTAGTAGGATAAGACTACGAGTCACTTTAGTATAAGAGGTATTGATGAGTTTTTTATGAGCTATTTGGATGATTTCAAAATCTGTATCGCTTTCGATGTACATACAGATGTTTTTATGTATGAAATAATCGAGCAAAAACCTTTCTGCATTTTCAGAAGTCATTGTATTGTAATGGATTGTGGTTAATGAGTTGCCAAAAATAATAGACTGTTCTATTTTGTTTGTATCTGATTTAATGAATATTATTTGTCTTTTGAATAGGTTAATTGGTTTTTCTGTTAACTGAATAAGATTGCTACTGTCTTCATCTGCACTATGTTGGGTAACTTTACTGAAATGATTTTCTTCAAGCTTGATTCTGGACAATGCGTCTGCGACATAATTTAGTTTACCCTTAATATATTCGATATTAAAATCAAATTCGGACAGTTTAATTCTCCATCTTTGTAACTTAGCATTTGGTTCTTTAAGAGTATGCAACCACCTGAGGGGTTGATGGTCACTAGCTATTTGGAAATGTCTTCCAAGTAGGTATTGGCGAAATGTTTTGGTTGCCCAAACGATTGCGAGTAATTCTTTTTCAATAGCGCTATAATTTAATTCATGTTCGTTAAGAGTTCTGCTAATAAAAGATATTGGATGATTATTTTGAGAAAGAACGGCACCAAGAGCTACATTACTAGCATCCGTTGTTAATATAAACTTTTTCTCAAAGTCGGGAAGTTTCAGAATTGGTTCACTAGTTATTAAGGCCTTGAGTTTATTAAATGACTCTATGTATGCATGATTTTTAACGTCTATTTTAGCGCCTTTTTTTAAGTATTGGGTCATTGGCTTTGCCACATTAGCATAGTTCGGAATGAATTTACGATAGAAGCCAGTCAATCCAAGAAATGCTCAGATTTCTTTTATTTTTGTTGGAATTGGATATGAGACTATAGCCTTAACTTTGAGAGGATTTGGTTTAATTCCATCGGGAGTTATTACATGTCCAAGAAAGTTTGCTTCCCTTTTTAGGAATTCACACTTGTCTAATTGTAGTTTTAAATTAGCTTTGGATAATTTATCGAAAACGAGTTGTAGTGAGTTCAAATGTTCCTCGAGAGACGTGGAGAATACGATTATATCGTCTAGGTATACTAAGCAATGTTTGTTGAGTAGGGGTCGGAGTATGTTATTCATACACCTTTGAAATGTAGCGGGGGCATTTTTTAGGCCGAATGGCATACGAACGTATTCGTAGTGACCATTTTTGGTAGAGAATGCTGTTTTTGGTATGGATTCTGAATCCATCTCTATCTGGTGAAATCCTCTTGCCAAGTCAATAGTTGTAAAGTATTGACACCTTCCTAATTTGCCAAGAATTTCATCCATGTTGGGTATTGGGTATTTATCGGAAATTGTGATTTCATTCAGTTTTCTATAATCTATCGTTAATCTGTATTTTGGTTTTCCGGAAGCATCCGGTTTTTTTGATACAAGCCAAGTGGGACTATTATATGGTGAATTACTTTCCCTAATTATTCCTTGTTCAAGCATTTCTTCTACTTGTTTCTCTATTTCTATTTCATGCGCTTGCGCTTGTGGGTATTGTTTTGCATAAACAGGAGAGTTATGGGTTGTGTTTAGGACATGTTTGATTGTATTAGTGAAAGTCAGATGGTCTCCTTCCATATATTGAAGATTTTTATATTTACGTAATAGTTTCTTTATTTTGAGGTCTTCCTCTTGGTTGAGATGATTTAATCTAAATTGATCAAAACTAAAACCTTTTGTTGGTATAGGAAATGAATTTGTTCCTGATTCTAATGTTTGTTGTGTAAACAAATTTTGTTCGTCATTTAGACTTGAATTTATAAGTGGATATGATTTATCAAAGAATGTGACTGTAAGAGTCTTAAGGTTTATGATAGATTCTGCCCTATTAAGCAATTTTCTGCCAATTAACATGTCATAATCTTTAGAAAAGTTATGTATATAAAATTGTTCTGGTATTTTGAATATGTTGTTACTGGGTAAGATAACAGACTCGTTAAGTGTCATGATACCATTTGATGTATGAACATCACATTTAGTATTTTGGATTGGGAGTGAAAAGATATTACTTTGCATCATGCTTATTGTGGATCCTGTGTCAATTAAGCATTTAAATGCTTTACCTTTATGTCTGATTTCTAAGTATTGGTATTGTCCAAGGCTGGTAACTGAAAATTTTCCTCAAACTTTAATTCGTTTTGGTTTGGTTCAGTTGTTGCCTCAAATTTATTTTGTTCGTTTTGGATTTGGGGTTGATTAGAGTCAAAATAGTTCTGTTCGTATTGCTGTTGATCATAATTTTGTTGTTGATCATAATTTTGTTCGTATTGTTGTTGCTCATTATTTTGTTCGTATGGCCTTTGTTCGTGGGCATTTTGATACCTGGATTCATCAATGGACATTTTCGTTTGTACACTGTCTGATGGTCTAGGTCTTTTAAATGCTTGGTTTTGCTGAAAGTTGTTGTTATTAAACCTGGGGCCTTGTTGTGGTATTTGAGGGACTACATTCCTATTGAATATAGGTTGTGAATAAGTGGGTCTGGGTAAGTTATTGTATGAGTTAGAATTATGTTGAAGGGGTTGAGAATATTGTCTGGGTGAGTATTGGTATGGGTTAGAGTTAAGTTGTAATGGTCGATAATATTGTCTGGGTGAATATTGGAATGGGGTGG
The DNA here is from genome assembly GCA_035045065.1 of Hirtodrosophila trivittata. Classification (NCBI taxonomy): domain Eukaryota; kingdom Metazoa; phylum Arthropoda; class Insecta; order Diptera; family Drosophilidae; genus Hirtodrosophila; species Hirtodrosophila trivittata. Next base: position 5,211 of record JAWNNK010000623.1, read on the forward strand.
TATTAAATTGTAGTGGTTGGGCATAATTTGGAAACCTTGGTTGGAAATAAGTTTGATGAATTGGATTTATCTTGAATGTGTTTAAATTGGGATTCTGATTTGAAATTTTAATTTTATTTTCATTTTGCTTATATGTAATAACATTTGTATTATCTTCATAAATTCCCTCATTTTGGGATATGGTGATTAAAGATCTTAAATCTGGTATGTTGTGGTGCACAAGAGTAGTATAAAGATTTAAAGGTAATCTACGTATTAAAATCTTAATGGAATCTTTAATAGCTTCCAAATAAATTAGAAGGTTAGCATTATTACCTTCTAATTGTAACTTGGAAACAAGAAGCTGTCGTCGTTTCTCCGCCTCTTCACAGAATGCGCGTAGATTTCCTTTGTAGGGAGTTTCTCGGAAGTCCTCCAGCAGCTTGTAATTTGGTGTCTGTGATTTATATTCCGAGATTAATTTGGACTTCAATGTAGGCCAATCCTGAATGTTCGGCAAACCCAGAGATCTGGTGACAGGTCCATCGAGGTTTCGTTCTACTGCACCGAGTAGAATGCGCTGTTGTCGTACATCTTCGGTTTGGTAGAGGGATAGTATATAGTCGACTCTACTGATGAAGGTATATAATGATGACGGATCTCCAGTGAATACCGAGATGTCTTTTAATTGTCTTCGAGCTTCAGCTAAGTTGTTTTCGTTTAGCATTATCAATCGGGGTGGTGCAACAGTTGGTTGAGCCATTTTTTTTTGTATTATTTTTTTTTGTTTTTGTTTAATTTAGTTTATTTAATGTTTCACTTAATTTAGTTTTCTCTTTTTCTTAACTTATTTAATTTTCTGTTTTTGTTTTTTTATTTTTCACTTAACTTGATTTTTAGTTTTTTTTTTTTTGTTCTTTTTATTCTTTAAAATTTTTTTCGCTTTTTGTTTTGTTAACTTAACTATTTTTCATGTATTTTTCACTTAAATTGATTTTTAGTTTTTGATATTGTTTTTGTTAACTTAACTGGTTTTCACTTAAATGTTACTTCTTATAGTTGGGTGTCTTTATTTAATAAATTGCTTCTTATTTTGTTTGTTACTTCAACTTATATAGGACAACCGAATTGGATTTATAATCCTAGTTGAATCAAAATAGAAGAGTGGCGAACGTTTTGTTTTTAGGTTATCAAGTGGATTGTAAAATGTTGTTGTATTGTTTATTGTCTCCACTGATTAACACTGAGTTAACGTACTGTAGGCGAGTATGTTCTGAATTATAAAATTTAATTTATTTTTCACTCGCGGTTCTTTAAAGGATACTAAATTGTATCCTACCGGCTGCGCCAATGAAATGTTGTAAGTTCGAGTCGAGTAAATGGCCCGTATCGAATACTAAGGCCAACGCTAACACCTTTTAAATAATAACAACGAATAAATTTTTCTAAGTTCTTTTTATTTAACGAACCGTTTTATTTGAGGGTTAGCTTAAGACTGAATTCATGATGCTCAGAAGATTCTAAGCGTACCAAGTTGTTTACAAAATATTGATGCTGAGTGCGCGCGCTGGCGTATTGATCTATTTGTTATTGTTTACAATATTGGGCTGGCGTATTGATCTATTTGTTATTGTTTACAATATTGGTGGAGTTGTTATTGTTTACATTATTCTTAATGCTGAGTGTGATATTTTGGTTAATTGGATTTTTAAGAGCGGCAGTAATAACTGTCGCATTTGATTATTTTATTTTAAGTGGGTATAGCGGGGACGAGATTACGTCACTATATATCTATATCTTATACATAAAAAAAACTATAGAGGTCCAAAATTAAACAAGCACTCACTCACATGCGTTTTATAGTATTAGATGCTAATGTTCGTCGATGCGGCCGTTGATTCCACTGCCTCTGTTGTTGTTGTTTCGTCTTTTTGTTGCTGCCGTCGTCGTAGGTGTTTTACGTTACTTAAGGGATTAACCGATTACTCTGTCTGTGACTGCGCTCAACGAATAACCGCAATTTCTGTGTTTCATGTGTGTTCGTGAGCTTGGTAACGGAGTGTTTTAAGGCAATCGTCCGAGTTGAATTTGCGCTCAGGCTAACGGATCTCTTTAATTTTTTCCTTTTATGCTTAGGCAACAGCCGTAAGGCTCAATGTTTTAAATTTTCACCTTTTGCGTATTCTAGCCGTTAGGCATTAATGTTCGATTGTTATTATATTTTATACAAAATCTTTCGATGCAGAAAAGTATACTTTTTGGAAATTTCGTATGCGAGGAGGAAATGGATACACTCCAGGTGATTGATGACGAGGCATCGGCAATTATAACTGAACAGTGGAAAAGGAAGGAAGAACGAGGTCAAAATGAGAGAAGCGAAAAGCCAAACCAAGTTCGAATTGGTTTCACTTTTATTATAAATAACTATTGAGGAATTAAAAATAATGGAGATCTATTTATAATTGATTCCAGAGCTTCTGATCATGTGATTAACCATACAAAATTTTCTGCAAGCTTTATGAAGTCTAGAATCACCACTCGAGATTGCAGTAACAAAATCCGATGTATGTACAAATTGTACTACAGCAAAGGGCATCGTACGACTGCAAACTGCTATTGGAGAACAAATTACTTTGGAAAATGTTTTATACTGGGAGGATATTTCCCACAATTTACTTTCGGTAAAACGGATGCAAGATGCTGGATTATCTTTTGACTCAGGAGGTGTCAAGTTAAACAAAATGGTTATATAATCATTGAGGTATGTACTGTAATCATGTACCTATCATTGACCTTAAGTTATGCTTAAGAGCATGTACTGCATTTAATAACAAACCATACTGTACCGAATTTTATGCAATATGTTTGGCGATTCACCACAGTTCGCGGTGAGAGATTTGTGTGTTGTAGGTAAAGGAAATACACCCACCAACAAGTTATAATATGTCCCATAGATTTAGTAGCAGTTGAGATTTAACCTTTTTAAGCGAAAAATTACATAGTGGAAAAGGAAGTGACATCGAGAGTTGCTGCTACTTTATATACAGTATGTGGCCCGCCGCTAACATTTTATTCACACACCTGCAAAATGAAAAAACATACATACTATTGTAATTTGATTTGATTTTATATTATATTTTATTGAAAAGTCTTTATCAATTGTAAAGTGAAACATAAATGGCCTTTTACAATAATAAAAAAAACTCCAACCTAACAGATAGTTGCTCTACAATAAACGCACCTAAAACTCAATTCCAGCACGAATTATATAAAATAACCAACTCCCAATATTTCCATAGCTTGACTTCTAATAAAGCAAGGTTTACCGCACATTACTTCTCAAATCTTCTCAAATCCTCTCAAATCATCTCCAATATATCATGTCTAGCCCTAAAAAGTGTAGGCCTTAAAATAACAATTATTAATATTTATATTCCAGCGGATCAACATTTTTCGACAAATATAGTAGGTGATCTAAACGCGTGGAGTTCGCTTTGGGGCTCTCCCAAACCCAATTACAAGCGACAACTTATAGAAAGTATTTTGATCTTTCACAGTCTAAATTTTCTTAACAGTGGCAAGCCTACTCCTTCGTCTAAACATCATACATTCACACATGTAGACAATCTTCTCGTGTGATCAATTTCCAATAAAAACGTCTGTCTGTACCCGTCAAAATCCAAAGGTCCACTTTATAAGTCTATAGTCTATCTAGTCCATAGGGCCAACTAGGATACATTCCAATCGTTTCTTACGGGCAATACAAACAATTTTAGCATTAGCTCAAACAAAAATAACGATAAATGAGTAGTCTTCATTCATATAATGATCCGAACCGCACCCCGCAATTAAAGCGTTCTCATAGAAAAAAGATCCTGCTTGGTGGAACAATGAGCAACTTGCACATATACAAAAGAACACAAAACACCACCAATCTACAAAATTTACAAAACGCATTGGCTTTTTCTGGCGGATTGTAGACAGGGCCATTCGGTGTGGTAATGAACTTTATTTTTATTACCTGCGTTGGAAAATTCATTTTTTATCGATATTCCCTCCAAATTTCATGACATTTGGAACAGTGAAAGTGGAGTTATAGCGTCTAATGTGACAGCATGTTTTCATAGGTGCAAAAATGAGTGTTGAACACAGAGACAACATTAATTTTGATTTAATTGGTAAATCATTTACCGAAACTCACGAATTGAAAAAAAAAGTTTATGCGAATAATTGTCCACGTATCACATTTACGAATGGTATACGCGTTTCAAAGACGGTTCAACAAAAATGAGCCGAAATCGTCATTGCGGCTCATGGAATCGGAATTGTGATTGTCCATAGACTCAATCCATCGCATTTTGGTCGATCATTTGGGCTAAAGGAAAGTGTGTGCACGATTGTTCCGCATCAATTGAAAGACAAGGATTCAACATTCGAAAGACATCATTAAAGAAGCCAAAAAGGATTAAAACGTCCTTTTCAACATTGTTACTGGTGACGAGATTTCATCACGCATGTCGTTCCGAATGGAAGCCGCCTGGTGAGCCAAAATCCATAAAATCACGTTTGGAAAAGTCAAAAGTGAAGACAATATTAGTTTGTTTCTACGATTCGAAGGGCATTTTTCACCAAGAGTTCGTTCCACCGGGCCAAACAATTAATGGGCACTTTTATCTTGGTGTTATGAGGCGTTTGTTCCGTCGTATCCCTCGTATTCGGCCAGAATATCGCGAAGAAGGAAGTTGGCATTTGTTGCACGATAATGCACCATCTGACCAATCGACACTTGTGACCGATTTTTTGACCAAAAATCCCATTTTCACCGTCAACCACTCCCCGTATTCGCTTGATTTGGCACCATGTGACTTTTTTCTGTTCCTAAAGGTCATTCCGGCCAACGAGCTAAAACACTCATTTGAAATGTTATTGGATCGAGCTAATAAGTGTATTCAGTCGGAGGGAGATTACTTTGAATAATAAAAAAACAAGTACTCAAAAATCTATTGTAGTTTTCAGTTTATTCCAACAGTTCGTGAACTTTTGAGAAACACATTGTATTTCTCTTCACATAGTATAAAGGAACCCCAGACCCAGCAGAATAATCAAAATGATAGAAATTAATATCTGAAAAATATAATATAACTGTGCACTACCCGTTGTCAAGCAGGGAATCATATCTCATATTTCATGATAATCATATTTCATATCTAATGCTAAAAACCTTCCTGTCAAATTTAAATTCGTGGATATCAAAACTTTAAATAATATTTTAAACCAAATTACCGCCCATTTTCATTGCTACCATGCCTTGGTAAAATTTGAAAAAAAGGTAATCGTCTCCAATCGAATAATGTGGCTCGCAAGTAGAAAATGGTTTCTTAGCGACCCCAATAACGTTTCAAACAAAAACACAGCACTTTGGACGCCTTACTAATTTTTGATAATTTCAGTTATAAGCTTAGATTTCGTTAGGAAATTTGATCGTATAGGAACCCAAATTGTACTTGAACAACTAAAATATACAATATAGTTAAATCGTTTTTGACAAATATAAAAATAATAGTCCTAGTTCAAGAATCTCAATCTTTCGCCCTCCCTCTATCAATTCCTCAGGGGTCACCACTATCAGTCACACTGTTCGCGCTTGCTTTCAATAAAATATCCACAATCATGATAAATCGTTTCAGCCGCATAAAACAAAACCTATTCGCGGATGATATTCCTATTTATACAAAGCACAAAAGTCTAAATATAGTCAACAATATATTTAAGAATATAATTTTAGCTATTAATAATTGGGGCTATTTTTCAGGAGTTGGTTTTTCTTTATAGAAATGTAAAATGATCAATATTTGAGGGGAAAAAAAAACAACTGTTATCCTTTAGACATAGATGAAAACAACAAGAAAGCAAAGTACTATAATAATTTAAGAATGCTTGACCTCATAGTGAACAATAAGCTTAATATAAAGGAACATCGTAAATACTTTAGAACTCAACTTTTTGTTAGATTTGACATAATTAAGTACTAACATACTCATAAATCCTACACCCCTACTATTATTACCTCAAGAAGCGCGTTAGCATATTATTCTGCCAAAGGGTCACAGACTGACCAATTTGATCGTTCAACACTATCATGGAATATATCACCACCAAAATGATGAGCTAATTGTTAATGAAATACGACGTAAGTACTGGGTGATAAACTTGCGCTGCACTGTTAAGTAGGCTAAAGCATCATGTCAATTCTATAAAAATCAAAACGCAAAGCCCTTTCACATATTGATGGGACAACTGCCACTAGATCGTGTCACACCATATAATAGACCATTCACTTTTACCGGACTTGATTACTTTTGACCCGTAATAGTTACGGTTGGGCGTCGGCATGAAAAGCGCTCGATACCATTGTTTACTTGCTTAAAAATTCGAGCTATTCACTTGGAGCTGGTGGAAGACTTATCGATGACGCATGTATTGTGGCGATCAAAAATTTCGTTAACAGAAGAGGTATTCCTAGTGTCATCAGGTCTGCTATGGGCACGAATATCGTTGATGCGGATAACGAACTTAAAAAGACTAATGACGCATTTGACTGGGAATACATAAAAGCACAAAAGGCCATTAAATGGAAATTTAACTATCCTGGCAAAAGAGGTGAAGTCGTTCAACATATACAAGCTATAGATGGGACAATCAGAATTACTGGGGTGCAGACCTCAACAGGCATATTGAAGACACCAATATCAAAGTTGGCTATTCTTGACGTGTTAGGTAAAACTGCGTGATCGTTTTACGGTGTCGGGAATGTAGTGAAGTAATTTTATTTTTAATTTAACTGAATTAATCTGTAGCTATTCTACGGCTCTACCATAATCAGACTTGCATATTAACCGATAGAATAAGACCAAAAGAAATAGATTTTTTTGTTCTTGAAGAATCGTTGTGCATAAACTGGCAGGCGCAACACTATTTAATAAACTTACTTATGCTATAAAGTTCTATTAACGTATATAAATGGCATATATAATGGCATATAAAAGAGCTTGGCACGCAACAGACGTATTGAAGGAAAGGCGTTCTTTGAAGGTGGAAAATACCTTGATCCTGTTGAGAATCAATTTCTTGAACTCAGGCTCTACTGAGTCGGGAATGGGTAGGTCGTCATTATTTATGAAGTGCACATCGTGACAGGGAAGGTAATTTAATTGCTCTTCAATGGAACCATAATTTATGGTTTCGGGTTTTCCGCTGATTTCAGCCCGAGCTTGTCTTATCAAGTCCCAGCCTACTATACCATTTAACACACTTAAATTGAATGGAGCGGTAACTCCGAAAATATTGATTTTGCACTTTTTGAAGATTTTACTAGATCAGTGGATTGAGCCCACGTTGAAAGGGGAAGCAACAGGAGATACATCGTTTTAGTCCGGCTATAGGTTTCATTTAGTTCTTCGCCGCTCCAGTGTCGACAAGAAATCTTAATATTCTCCCAGCCAGCTCTCGAGTGATATACGGGAACCGGGAGTGTCCCCTAAAAATTAAGGGTATCGACTCTTCATCGTCGTCATTATAACCGAATTCGTCAGCCGCAGCTGCAGCTAAATCGTTGTATTCATCCCCATCATCGTCAGCGACCTGCTGCTCGAGAGTGAATACTCTCTGGCACCGTTGATCTGAGATGCGATCGAATTGGTTCCTTCTCTTAAACGTTTGAGGTTGAAAAGACTTGTCCTCTTTCTTAAAGAGAGTGGCTTGCCATAACTTGGACGATGTTGGGTCAACATCCATTGGCTTAGGTTTCTGGGGCTCAGCGTAGTCATTGGAGCGACTATTTGGGGTCTGCTGATTTCTGAAATTCACCTGTCTAGCGACAAAATGTGGGTTGTTTTCAAAAGCACGAAAGTTACTAAACTCTTGACGGCACCCTTGAATTCTGTTTATTTCAGCTCTCTGGATTTTTTCATCTGCGCTTCTGAAGAAGTTCGCAGTGTAAAGGCTCCTTTCATTGCTAACCTCTGCTTCCCTGGCCAGAGCTAAGGCGGTAAGCAAATCTGTGGGACGCGAGGGGAAGACTGCATTTCTCAGGGGCTTTTTGAGGCCCGAAACGAACGCATTTATGGCGTTATCCCTCGCTTCTGTGTTTAGTATGGTAGCTGTCTCGGCATCCTTAATCATGACTATTTTTTTTATGATAAAAGTTAGCTTCTTGCCAATCTCATCATAATACCTCATTATTGGTAAATCTCCTTGTCTGGTCATGTTAAGGTCATGCTGCAAGTCCCGCAATGGAGTCTTATCAGCATATGTGAAGTCTAGCCTTGCAATGATCGCCTTGAAATTCAACACAGTGTTGAATGACATTAAAAGAGCGTTTGCGTGCCCTTTTATTTTCTGTCTGATCATGTTCACTGCTTGTTAGTGTTTGGAGCTACCGTCATACGGCTCAATTAGCTCATATGCATCTAGGGCGTGTTGACGCCAGGCAGCGTATTCGTCTAAATCACCTCAAAAGTCGGGAATGGACCTGATCATATCTAGCGACTCATTACAAGTGATAACTGGCCGCACACTGAATTGATTTCGAATAGAGCCGAAACTACGAAAAGAATTGATTCTTTCGGCAGAGTAATATTTTAACGGATGTAATGCACAAAAAAAAGCAAAATATAGATCCTAAGTATAACGTTATGAATGGCAGTGTTTCACTTGTTTTTTAATCAAAAAAATATATATATATCTATATCTTATACATAAAAAAAACTATAGAGGTCCAAAATTAAACAAGCACTCACTCACATGTGTTTTATAGTATTAGATGCTAATGTTCGTCGATGCGGCCGTTGATTCCACTGCCTCTGTTGTTGTTGTTTCGTCTTTTTGTTGCTGCCGTCGTCGTAGGTGTTTTACGTTACTTCTGCGCTGGCCGACCGAGCTCGCAAATAGTAATTTAGCGCTATGCGTTTTTGTAACCAAGTCTCAGTTACAGGCTGTTTGGGCAAAGAGTCAGGGATTAACCGATTACTCTGTCTGTGACTGCGCTCAACGAATAACCGCAATTTCTGTGTTTCATGTGTGTGCGTGAGCTTGGTAACGGAGTGTTTTAAGGCAATCGTCCGAGTTGAATTTGCGCTCAGGCTAACGGATCTCTTTAATTTTTTCCTTTTATGCTTAGGCAACAGCCGTTAGGCTCAATGTTTTAAATTTTCACCTTTTGCGTATTCTAGCCGTTAGGCATTAATGTTCGATTATTATTATATTTTATACAAAATCTTTCGATGCAGAAAAGTATACTTTTTGGAAATTTCGTATGCGAGGAGGAAATGGATACATTCCAGGTGATTGATGACGAGGCATGTGGAAAAAGAACGAGAATAAAGCAAGAAATATATTATCGAGTTTTTGTCCGATTCATTCCTAGGTTTTGCATCTAGTGACAAAGTTAATTGCATCAGGCGCCAAATGAGAGCAAATAGATAAAGTTTCGCATTTGCTTCATTACATAACCTTCTACTCATGATGGTGCTATAACTGCCATAGAAACTGTCTGTCAGAGGATAATTTAACTATATCATTTGTGAAAAATCTTATTCTTGATCACGAAATAAAACTTAGAAATGCAAGCAAATACACTAGTATTAAAGTTTGACAGACAGTAGTAAAAATCCAAGGAACATTTAGTAGCGATAAAAAGAAAACCAGTTTCAAGAAATTTAAAATTAATCAAAACAATCCTGTTTGAACGATGTTTTCAGTGAGCAACTCGAAAGTATACTGGTTTGTTTCTTACAAATCCTAGTTCTTATATAGGTAACATTGGGCGTTCTTAACCTATTCTTATCTACCTTGACCCGACCAACGGCTTGCATCTGCTGATAGGGTCGGTTCATATTTCGTGCACGTACTTGAATCACACCATACTATTTGACACTATATTGCGTTGTGTTCACTCAATACGAAATGCACTTCCACTTAAAAGTATGTGGCGTATATATTAATTTTAAATGTACATATGCATGTTAAATGTAAGTTTGAACATTCTGCCAAGGGCCCGCAAAGGTTGCAGCCAGTGGTCTCATCTTATAGTATTTAAACAGATTTTTATTTATGTTCTATGCTTGAACACAATCCAAACGCAAGAATAAAGTGTCACCATTGGGGTAAATTAAGTCACAGAAAGAAAGACTGTTTTATTTGGAAACGAGGTCAAAATGAGAGAAGCGAAAAGCCAAACCAGGTTCAAATTGGTTTCACTTTTATTATAAATAACTATTTAGGAATTAAAAATAATGGAGCTTTATTTAAATTTGATTCCAGAGCTTCTGATCATGTGATTAACCATACAAAATTTTCTGCAAGCTTTATAAGTCTAGAATCACCACTCGAGATTGCAGTAACAAAATCCGATGTATGTACAAATAGTACAGCAAAGGGCATCGTACGACTGCAAACTGCTATTGGAGAACAAATTACTTTGGAAAATGTTTTATACTGGGAGGATATTTCCCACAATTTACTTTCGGTAAAACGGATGCAAGATGCTGGATTATCTATTGAATTTGACTCAGGAGGTGTCAAGTTAAACAAAATGGTTATATAATCATTGAGGTATGTACTGTAATCATGTACCTATCATTGACCTTAAGTTATGCTTAAGAGCATGTACTGCATTTAATAACAAGCCATACTGTAGCGAATTTTATGCAATATGTTTGGCGATTCACCACAGTTCGCGGTGAGAGATTTGTGTGTTGTAGGTAAAGGAAATACACCACCTACGCCAGGGTCACCAACAAGTTATAATATGTCCCGTAGATTTAGTAGCAGTTGAGATTTAACCTTTTTAGGCGAAAAATTACATAGTGGAAAAGGAAGTGACATCGAGAGTTGCTGCTACTTTATATACAGTATGTGGCCCGCCGCTAACATTTTATTCACACACCTGCAAAATGAAAAAACATACATACTATTGTAATTTGATTTGATTTTATATTATATTTTATTGAAAAGTCTTTATCAATTGTAAAGTGAAACATAAATGGCCTTTTCAATAATAAAAAAAACTCCAACCTAACATAGTTGCTCTACAATAAACGCACCTAAAACTCAATTCCAGCACAATTATATAAAATAAATACTACAGCTCCCAATATTTCCATAGCTTGACTTCTAATAAAGCAAGGTTTACCGCACATTACTTCTCAAATCTTCTCAAATCATCTCCAATATATCATGTCTAGCCCTAAAAAGTGTAGGCTTTAAAATAACAATTATTAACATTTATATTCCAGCGGATCAACATTTTTCGACAAATATAGTAGGTGATCTAAACGCGTGGAGTTCGCTTTGGGGCTCTCCCAAACCCAATTACAAGGGACAACTTATAGAAAGTATTTTGATCTTTCACAATCTAAATTTTCTTAACAGTGGCAAGCCTACTCCTTCGTCTAAACATCATACATTCACACATGTAGACAATCTTCTCGTGTGATCAATTTCCAATAAAAACGTCTGTCCGTACCCGTCAAAATCCAAAGGTCCACTTTATAAGTCTATAGTCTATCTAGTCCATAGGGCCAACTAGGATACATTCCAATCGTTTCTTACGGGCAATACAAATAATTTTAGCATTAGCTCAAACAAAAATAACGATAAATGAGTAGTCTTCATTCATATAATGATCCGAACCGCACCCCGCAATTAAAGCGTTCTCATAGAAAAAAGATCCTGCTTGGTGGAACAATGAGCAACTTGCACATATACAAAAGAACACAAAACACCACCAATCTACAAAATTTACAAAACGCATTGGCTTTTTCTGGCGGATTGTAGACAGGGCCATTCGGTGTGGTAATGAACTTTATTTTTATTACCTGCGTTGGAAAAATTCATTTTTTTATCGATATTCCCTCTAAATTTCATGACATTTGGAACAGTGAAAGTGGAGTTATAGCGTCTAATGTGACAGCATGTTTTCATAGGTGCAAAAATGAGTGTTGAACACAGAGACAACATTAATTTTTGATTTAAACTTGGTAAAACTTTTACCGAAACTCACGAATTGACAAAAAAAAAGTTTATGCGAATAATTGTCCATTTCGTATCACTATTTACGAATGGTATACGCGTTTCAAAGACGGTTCAACAAAAATGAGCCGAAATCGTCATTGCGGCTCATGGAATCGGAATTGGGATTGTCCATAGACTCAATCCATCGCATTTTGGTCGATCATTTGGGCTAAAGGAAAGTGTGTGCACGATTTGTTCCGCATCAATTGAAAGACAAGGATTCAACATTCGAAAGACATCATTAAAGAAGCCAAAAAGGATTAAAACGTCCTTTTCAACATTGTTACTGGTGACGAGACATGGTGTTTTCAATACGACCCTGAAACCAAATGTCAAAGTTCCGAATGGAAGCCGCCTGGTGAGCCAAAATCCATAAAATCACGTTTGGAAAAGTCAAAAGTGAAGACAATATTAGTTTGTTTCTACGATTCGAAGGGCATTTTTCACCAAGAGTTCGTTCCACCGGGCCAAACAATTAATGGGCACTTTTATCTTGGTGTTATGAGGCGTTTGTTCCGTCGTATCCCTCGTATTCGGCCAGAATATCGCGAAGAAGGAAGTTGGCATTTGTTGCACGATAATGCACCATCTGACCAATCGACACTTGTGACCGATTTTTTGACCAAAAATCCCATTTTCACCGTCAACCACTCCCCGTATTCGCTTGATTTGGCACCATGTGACTTTTTTCTGTTCCTAAAGGTCATTCCGGCCAACGAGCTAAAACACTCATTTGAAATGTTATTGGATCGAGCTAATAAGTGTATTCAGTCGGAGGGAGATTACTTTGAATAATAAAAAAACAAGTACTCAAAAATCTATTGTAGTTTTCAGTTTATTCCAACAGTTCGTGAACTTTTGAGAAACACATTGTATTTCTCTTCACATAGTATAAAGGAACCCCAGACCCAGCAGAATAATCAAAATGATAGAAATTAATATCTGAAAAATATAATATAACTGTGCACTACCCGTTGTCAAGGGAAAATCATATCTCATATTTCATGATAATCATATTTCATATCTAATGCTAAAAAACCTTCCTGTCAAATTTAAATTCGTGGATATCAAAACTTTAAATAATATTTTAAACCAAATTACCGCCCATTTTCATTGCTACCATGCCTTGGTAAAATTTGAAAAAAAGGTAATCGTCTCCAATCGAATAATGTGGCTCGCAAGTAGAAAATGGTTTCTTAGCGACCCCAATAACGTTTCAAACAAAAACACAGCACTTTGGACGCCTTACTAATTTTTGATAATTTCAGTTATAAGCTTAGATTTCGTTAGGAAATTTGATCGTATAGGAACCCAAATTGTACTTGAACAACTAAAATATACAATATAGTTAAATCGTTTTTGACAAATATAAAAATAATAGTCCTAGTTCAAGAATCTCAATCTTTCGCCCTCCCTCTATCAATTCCTCAGGGGTC
>JAWNNK010000632.1:0-10139 GCA_035045065.1 Hirtodrosophila trivittata
GCCTCCCATCTCTGTCTAACTGTTGCATGATGCTTGGAGTTCTATTTTTACATAAATTACATCATGGCATAAATTGACTCATCTCTGTTATTGAGCCAAATTAACTTTTCTGTACCTTTGAGACTTACTCGTAACTTCACACCACTTTTTCTAAATACTTGTAATACTCACTATTCTCTGTGTTGACTATACATTTTCGAGTCTTCAACACAGAATCCTCTTTTGATACGAAAAAAACCATATTCTTAACTTTTTATTAGTAACTAGCACTAATTTGCTTTACTAACCATAGTGATCTGATTGGGCTTTTCTGGGTTTTTTTCCAATCCTCGCAATAATTGTTGGATCATTTAATATTCTCATTTTGATTACCCCAGATATTAACCTTAATTTCTTACTTAAATATTTCATTTTAAATTTAAATTATATTATTTCAGCTTTAATTTATTTTTAAAATTTTAATGTTACTTTCCAATTTTTGTCGACTTTTAATAGTTGACATTAAATTAAATAAGTAAATTAATAGATAAAAAATATCTCTGCCGTTCGGGCATCCGTAGCAAACGATCCAAATCAGTCGAAACCGCGGCGTTCTCAAAAACTGGGCATAGACAGACCACTTTAGAGCGAATTTTGCAGAAGGATTTCTGTTTACACCCTTGAAAGATCAAGCTGACTCAAGAATTGAAACCGATGGACCATTTGAAGCGACGTACGATCGATTGGGCTCTGGAGAAGATGCGCCAAAAGTTGTCAAGTCCTTATTGGTAAACCCTTTACTAATAATCCCTATCCATATATTGTATAATAGTAAGTCTTCATCAAAGTCTATTTTCGGTTCCATCATCTGCAAACTTCCTTTAAACGCGGACGTCCTCGGTCGCAATGTAAAAGCGTTCGGCGTTTGTTGCGTTTGGTTCGATGGTAGCTGCTTCTATCCCTGGTGTACTTTTATGACCTCTCCCGTGGGGTATGATGTACTTCCTAGATGGTCTTCTTAGCGGTCATCAGCTGAAACAATGGGGGTGTAGGTTCCGCGTACCGCGTACCAGAACCTGTACATTTAGAATAGGTGTCGCCATTTACTTTAACTGTAGAGTTTTCGATTTGTATTATGTACGTTCCCGTTATTTCCTTGGTCTCTCCATCTATTTCTACTTGTCCCTGGTAGTGGTCTAACAGATTTTTTTTGCTTACAAATAATCTTACTACTATGAGCTTCACAATCGTTATTTAGTGCAAAATAGGTATGGTTACATTTTATAATTTTGTTGTGTCTTACTTCAATTATAGTATTTAGTTTCTTTATTGGTTTTATAATCATAGAATTACAAATTTCATTTTCTATCTTTGGTATACTTATTACAATATATAAATTATGTTCTTATTATCTTATTATCTGGGCAAACTCCAGTATCCAGTAATTCCTCTACATTGAGAAAAATATCTCATTTTCATTTAACATATGTTCCACTATCTCTACTTCATGTCCTAAAAGGATCACAGGGTTGATTGTGTTTGCTTTAGCCCAGTCTATGGCGTGTACGACATTTGTTAAATCCTCTCTAAATATTTTTAACTGATATCTTAGTATTGTCAGAGATTCATCCTTTATGTTTTCATTTTCTTTTGTTATCTTTATATTTTCTTATTTAGCTCGTTTATCCTATTGTTGAGCTCCTTATTAAATTTAATTTGTTTATTATTGTTTTCTAATTGTTCCTTAATCTTTCTATTACTATATGATGGTCGTCGTGGTCGGGAGTCTAATATCGTAGTCATACCTAGAAATACGGGTAGAAAAACCTAAAGTGGAATAAAAAATGAATTTATGTTTTAAGTTTGTCTTTGTGTATTAATTTCCCAAATTGTGTTTTTATGTTCATGTTCCTATCTTCTGCTACTATTTCCTTTTTATTTTAGCGTTAATTTTGATCCCAAGCGTTTGTCTAATACTGCTTCTCCAATCTCGTAAGTTATTGGCTGTTTGTTGTTCTTCTTATGGTAGGTCAGGTCCGTTTCTTGTTTGTCTATTATTCTCATTGCGATTTATTCCCTAGCCGTTTCTAGTTCTGCTGGATCCCTAATCCTCTTGCTTGCGAAGAATATTTCTATGGGTCTACCTTTAACGGTGGAGTGTTTTGATTGGTTATATTCTTGTACAGTTATTAATAATAAATAAAATCTGCTGTTATTGTCCTTCTTTAAGCATTTCATGATTTCACTTAGTATCGAGTGAAATCTTTCAATTGTAATGTGGTGTATTTATTATACACCTTGTGTCCTTGCCCATAACTGATTGTCTATTAGAATTTTAATAGAAGCTGCATTTAAAGCTTTTTCATTTTCCATGACAACGAAATTTGGCGTTCCATACGCTATCATTATTTCGTATAGAAGGTTTTTATGATCCTCTGCTGCCTTAGAGTTTATCAATCGCATTTGTGCGTACTAAGAGAACTTATCCAAAGCAGTAAGTACTTATTTACCTTCTGTCGCGTAAATATCTACATGAATAATTTGTCCTGGATAGGTCGGTATTGGAGTTGCTTGCAGTTCTCCATGATGCGGGTGTCGGTTATACTTAGACGTTCTACATATCTCGCATGCTTTGGCTATTGATTCAATTTTCTTGTTTAACTTGGTGAAAAAATACTTGCTTAGAATCTGAATCTTATTTTTTAATAGGGCTTCTATGCGCTCTAGAATGTTCCTTAGTTATGATGTTGTCCTGTTCCGTCTCTGATGTCACATCCGCTATTCTAAGTTGTGTGTATCTTACCTTTACGAAGTGTAAAGGGTGTATGTTTTGTATTCTTCCGAGTATTCTTTCTGAAGTGAAGAGTCCGTTTACTAGTTTGTGGTCTACTCGGTTCTTTAGTATTTTTATTAAGTCTTGTTTTGGAAAAGTCTTTTGTATAATTACGGGTCTATGGTATGTGGGGAAGGGGAGTTTAAATTCGTTGATTTCTTTGTCCGTGATCAACAAAATAACTTGATTTCTAAATATGTTAATTGGAACTCCTATGCAAGGTATTAGGTTTTGCGAGGAACTTTCGTCGCTATGAACTTTTGCTGTTGTGTTATTTATATGTGTTTCTACTGGGCTTCTAGACAGTGCGTCCGCTACTACATTAGATACCCCTGGCTTAAACCTTACCTCATGATTATATTCTTCCAGACGACTTTTCCACCTCTTTCACTTGCCATTGTGATTTTTGCTATTTAAAGCGAAAGTCAAAGGCTGGTGATCTGTGTAAATAATTACCTTTGCAGTACCGTAATGGTACATACGCAGATTCTGGATGGCCGACACTATTTCTAGCATCTTTTTCTTATTTGCTGCGTAGTTTTCTTCTATCTTATTAAGTGTGCGTGAAATTAAAGTCATTGGTCTACCGTCTTTCTATAATACTGATCCAATAGCAAAATTAGATGCGTCGGTCGTTAGATGGAATTCTTTTTTAGAATCAGGATACACAAGTATTACGTCTTGTGAGGCAAAGGTTTCCTTAGTTTATCAAATGATTCTATTGCCTCCCTATCTGTGTTTTGCTGGATACACTTTTTGTGAGTCAACCGTGTTCATCTCTTAGTAAAGTTGTTAAGGGCTTCGCTATCTTAGCGTAGTCCCGAATGAATCGTCGGGTATAACTCGTCCTAAGAAGTCCTAAGAACGAACGCAGTTCTTTTAAAGTTTTTGGAACTGGAAATGATTCTATTGCCTTGACCTTATTCGCATTGGTTTACACCATGTTGGGATATGGTGAAACCCAAAAAATCTACTTCTGTTTTGAAAAACTCGCACTTGTCTATCTGGACTTTCATATTTGCCATTTCTAGGGTCGTGAAGACCTTTTCTAAATGTCTAGCATGATCGTCTTCGTTTTTGCTGAATACAATAACATCGTCGATATAAACAAAGCATATCTTCCCGACATATTCCCTTAAAATGTCGTCTAAGGTTCTTTGGAAGATTGCCGGTGAGTTCTTTAAGCCGAAAGATAATTTAGTAAATTCGAATTTGCCACCATTGATAGCAAAGGCTGTTTTTTCAATATCGGGTTCCTTGAGAATTATTTGGAGAAAGCCACTTTGTAGGTCTAGGACTGAGAAGAATTTGTTTTTTCCCAACTGTGCTATAATCTCGCCAATCTCTGGGATAGGATATCGATCGGAAATTGTTATATCGTTTAATTTTTCATTGTTGATTACTACTCTGTACTTTTTCTTTAATGATGCATCAGTTTTCTTCGGGACGACCCACACCGGCGCGTTGTAAGGTGACCGTGAAAGTCCGATGATGCCGTCGCGGAGCAATTCTTGGACCTGTGTTTCTACTTCTTTTTTGAGTGAAATTGGGTATTGGTAATGTTATTCTGGCTAGTGCGCCAGATAAAAGAAGAATAATTGAGATTTCCATTTAAAAATAAATAAATATTTTTTTTCAGTTCTGTTTTTGACTGACACTTGTCTGTGATTGTTTTTTTTATAATTTTTGCTTTTTTTGTCCTTCGTATTAACTTTCAGGCACTGGTCCCTGCTCGGGTGCCCATTAGGTTTTCCGGTTATTTATTTTTATGTAATATAAATGTAATAATTTTATTGTTATTGTACCGAATGGTATCCTAAGACTGATTTACAAAGTTTGTTCTTATTCACTTAAAGCTGTCTCTGCCGCTGCCCTCTGACGCTGCCCTCTGACGCTGCCATCTGACGCTGCCCTCTGCCGACGACGCTGGTTGTAGCTTGAGATGTCGCTCACGGTGGCTTATTCTTGTAGCGTTCCCACGATGGTGCCGTTAATGGAATGTGTTGGCTCAGCGCCACGTGCGCCGATCATGCACTTGGGCCATGTTAACTTTGGCCTATGTGCAATTATTGTATATTTTTTTTGGTTTTATTTGCGTGCACCACGTGATTGTTGCAATTGGGTATTTGTATTGTATTTATAGGTATTTATGTATTTAAGAAAGAGCTGAAGAGCCAACAAATGCACTCGCGATGCAGAAAAAACTGAAACTAAAACTAAAACTCAAACTGAAGCTGAAGCTGAAGCTGAGCCAGAAAATGGAAGTTGCGCGGTAGAAGCAGAATGCGACAGAGCTTTTTAAAAGTTTAAATGTCCAATTGGAAATCGTTTAGTAACGGTGCTTTTGTTCTTCTTGCTATTCTTCGCTTCGTCTCTACTCGGCGCGCAGACTGCACTGGTTTGTCGTGTCTGCGCCAGCGTCTCTGCGTTAACATGTAATACCGCCCTGTTTACAAACCAGCCATTAGACTGCTCATGAATAAACAACTAACAATCCCGGCAACTAAAAAATTTTATCAGGCACCATAATGCCAAGGCAAAATTAAAATCGATGGCGAGAAATTTTAAGTGAATGGAACTTACATCATTCAATACGAAAACGGCACAGTAACCATAAACAGAGCCGTTTTTTATACTTAAACCAGGATATACGCGGAACGTACACCACCACTGTTTCACATACTTTCTCCTAAAATTATAAAAATTTTAAACATATATTTTCTCTTCAGATGATGTGGGAACTAAACATAATAAACAACAGAAAAGTAGAGCTCTTGTATTTATACAAAAAATAGCCAACGAAGCTTTTTTTATGGTCATCAAGCAATAGTGCCGTACATACCCAAAACAACAGGGTAAACCCACCAGCAGAAACAACGCCAAACTTAGGAAAAAACCAGAATCATAAAGGGGGAGGAAATACGACTGCTTATCACATGGCGATTACAAATGCCCATTGAGCCAAGACAACCACGGCCCCAGTGCATGCAGATTTTCTCCACGTGCGTTGAGCCTACAAATTCATCCAACCACCGTGGGAGTGCACCAGTAATAGAGCTCCGAAATAAAGGTAACGGCATAAAATATACTGGTTTTTCTCTTAAAAGTGTAAAAATACTATACATCTTAGTTTACTGTAAAAATATATAAAGCGTGATTTTCTAATACACATTAAATAAAAACAAACAAAAAATCTTAAGAACCAATTTATTTTACTTATTTAAAAGTTAATTACCCATTAGACTCATTCTTATGGGTTTCGCATCTAGTAATGATTATGTTTGTGATTAAGCAGGATATGTAAAAGTTGTAAATGTAAAAAGATTTTAAATGATCCGAGGACGCACTTATTTCCAGCTTTAGGTTTTTTTAAATTGGGTGTAGGGTATAAGAATATCGGTACTGGTACTCCAGCATTATATTTATTTTTTGTTTATTTAAGTGAGTGTTAACAATAAGTTATGGACCTACAACAGTATTTATTAGAGCTCTAGCTGCATAGTCTATCGGCTTGACTTTGATACGGGACTTAGATTTTGGCTATAAGACCCGCTTTAGCGATGAAGTTTACAAGAGCGCGGATGTTGTATATTGTTGGTTGCATATATGTGTAGGCTGGCGACGTCGTCATGTTTGCTTGAATTGGTTCCAGTTCTGGGCATGTAACTAGGATATGTTGGTTTGTAAGTATTGAAATATTGCATATAGGGCAGCTGGACGGCTGATTCCTTTGAGAAGGTGTGTGGAGCGCAGTGTGTCCAATGCTTAGGAAAGTGTATACGCAAGTACCAGAGGAGTTTGCCTTTCTGGGATACTTTGTGTTTATTACTTATTTGTTGTAGACCTTGAAATTGTGAGTCACATTGTGCATGTCAGCGATGTGTTTTGCATTTATATGGCTTGATATGAGGCGTATATTTAAATCCTTAATCCACATCAGTTAAATTTGTTTATTGGATATTATAAGATCTCGGATTCGGGATATTAAAATGTTGGTATTGTTTGGGTTTCTGATAGACAAAATTGACGAGAGGCTATCAGAGCATATTACGTGAGCTTGAGGCTTGGATACGGCATAGTTCACTGCCTGCTGGAGAGCGTACGCCTCTGCCGGAAATACAGAACATTGGTCGTTGAGCCAATGAGATAATAGTGTTGTCACTTTTAACTATGGAATATGCCGTGTTGCCATCTGTTTTGGATCCATCATGTAGAAAAACACTTTGTTCCTGGATATTGTGTCATTCAAGACTTGGTTGAAAATGGAACGATACTGCGCTGGATTTATGACACTCTAAACAAAAGTTTCAAGTTCCGTAACAAAAGAATTGGGATCAATAAGCCAAGATTGTACTTTGTTTGGTTGAACGAGTACAGATCATCATTTGATGTGAAAATGCTTTGCAACTTTTAGGCATTTCAATATTGCTGAAAGTTTTTTTTTAATTAGAGCAAATTTGATAGTTTGTTAACAATTTTGTTGTTGCTGAGTAGGAGTCTTGGCAGAAATCGCAATCCAGGCTCAACCAGTACCATTTTAGTGTGGAGGTAGGGAAGGCACTGATGCAACGTATGGCAGCCGTGTGATAAGGTGGAGCAATTATTGATAGGTCAAACTGTGAAGAGTGTCCGTAAATTGGCAGTGCATAGTCTATTTTTGAGGCCTTAGTAACGTTGATCATGGTATTTCTATGGGTGTAGGATTTATGAGCTGTTAAGTACTTCATTATGTCTAACAGAAAGTTGTGCTCTTAAGTATTTACATACAATGTTCCTTAAAATTAAACTTATTATCCACTATGAGGCCAAGCATTCTTAAACTAATATAATACATTACTTTGCTGTTGTTTATATCTATGTCTAAAGGATTAGACTTTTGTTTCTTGCATATTGGTATCATATGACATTTCTCTAAAGAAAGACTAGCTCCTGAGGAGAGAGACCAATTATTAATCGCTAATATTGAAAAGACTATGTTCCATATGGTTAAAACAATAGATAATTGTGGATATTTCATTAAAAGCAAGCGTGAACAGTGTGACTGATAGAGGTGATTCTAAGGGATCCCATTTGATAGAGGGAGGATGAATGATTGAGATCCTTGAGCTCGGATAATAATATAATAATAATTATATAATAATTTATCATTTTTCTATTTGGCAAAAACGATTTAACTATATGTCCAAGCTTTTTCTTTTCTGTCTCTAAGCGAAGCGAGTTCTTTGCTTCACCAAACAGGATTCTTATTCCTGTGAGAACGCTTTGATTGCGGGATGTTGTAATGGGCTGCGGTTCGGATCATTTTTGAATAAAGGCTATATCCTTATTTATGTTCGAGCAAATGGTAAAATTATTTGTGGTACCCGTGAGGAACGATTGGAACATATCCCTGTTAGCTTTATGGGTTAGAAATTTACTTATAAAGTGGACCTTTGGATATTGACGGGCACAAAGAGAAGTTTTTATTGAAAAGTGGGCACTGCCGTAGATATTGTCAAGTGTATAGAAAGACAGGAACAGAAAAAGATGGAAGGAGCAGATTTATCGGGTGTGTGTGATGTGAAGAGAAATAAGTAGACTTTCCATTGTTGAGGCAACTTAGATTATGAGAGATCAAAATACTTTCTATAAGTTTTCCCCTGTTATTGGATTTTGGGGAGCACCAAAGGGTTCTCCACGCGTTCAGGTCACCTACTAAAATAATGGGAGTTTGTATAGTAGAGAAAATATCAGTAATCTCTTTAGTAAAGTAAATTCACCGGTGGAATAAAAATGTTTATAATTGTTATTTTAAAGCCTATATTTTTTTCTAGTGCTAGATATCGGATATGATTTCAGAAGTATATATATAATAATAAATCTTTCTTTATCAGAAGAGCGAGACCCTGTTTATTAGTGGATATATAGGGAAGATTATGGAAATGTTGGCAGTAGATGTTTGATATCATTGTGCTTGAATTGTGTTTTAAGTGCGTTTCTTTTAAGGCAACCATATCAGGGTGATGTTCTTTATAGCCTCTCTATAGCTTATAGCCCCTGCAAGTCAAGTAAGTTATTGAAAAGGCCATTTATGTTCCACTAAACAATTGATAAACACATTTAAATAAGCTAAATATAAAGAGAGTCAAATTAATATGTATGTTTTTTTTTGCAAGTGTGTGTGAATAAGATATCAGCTAGGCAGTTTTGTTTATTTTTTTTTTTGAGTATTTGTATAAGTTTTTTGATTGTTAGAACTGTTTCATTTTTGTGTAGTGTTTCTTTAGTTGTTGGTTTCGCTTGCCGTTAGTTTATGATTTGTTGTTTGATTTGAGTTACTTGATACGACCGCATATTATGTTTTGGGCATTTGCTACTGGACGCCACGTGGTCTCCTTCGCATTTAGCTCATTGCATGCGTGTACATTCGCCATCGTGGGTGGGAAGGCTACAGTTGGCGCAGATGGGCTGCTTGTTGCAGCGTTTAATGGTGTGACCAAAGACTTGGGAATTTTTGCAACGCATTGGGTTTGGAGTGTAGGCTTGAACTTTCACTTTAAAGTAGGAGTTGTTCATTGATTCGGGCAGGTGGAAGCGGTTGAATGTAAACAGAATTACTCCAAAGGGCTTATTTGAGCCGTCCACAGTTTTTGTAAATTTGTATACCGTAACTCTTTGGAAGCAAGTTTTTTAATATTTCCCCTTGACAAGCAGGGAGCGTAGACCATTCCTTTGGAATTTAGTGTTTCATGTAGAGATTAATTTAATTTTGCAAATGCCGAGTAGATCATTCGTTGAAATAAATTTCAGGAGATCGCCATCAGGAGATCGCCATCCTTAAGTTCGGTTTTTGCGTGGCAGGACATACATTGCCTTGAGTTGTTCCATTGTATTATGCTGTTATACTCCTGAATATCGAAAGCGCGGTGAGCGACCGTTTCTAGTTTACGGCGTCTACTTTTACGGCTCATTTATGACATCCTACATGATACAAAGGAAATCACCCTAAAAAACTTATGCTGCAATGTATATATTGGCACGTAGATGCCGTAGATGACTTCTAGCCTACCAATGAAAACGGGCAATTGGTAGTTGCTTCTGGTATTTTTACAACTTATAGCATGCTGAAATCCGTTTATTTGGTTAATAATTAATTTTTAAAATGTTTAATTTTGGAGGAATGCGGGATTGTTCCAAGGCAAAGTGTCTGACCGTATTCAACTTGGTGAATGCCAGCACGATCCTTGTTCTTACTTGACCCAAGTCGACGTACCACCTCCACGTGGTTTCCTCTGGATTGTCGCTCAGCAGCCGTTGAGTGGACAAACTAATGTGCGCGGCGGGTTTT
>JAWNNK010000643.1:0-42301 GCA_035045065.1 Hirtodrosophila trivittata
AGGACTCGGACTCCCACAGGAAAATAACAAGTGGTCTATCGGATAAAAGGATTGAATATACCCACTTTTGCCTTAATGAAGACAAGCCATTCAGAGTAGTGGTGCATAATATAGCTGCATCAATTCAATATGCATTGAATATGCATTCACTGACATGAATCACAAGGTTCGACACATGTACAATCCCAAATTCTGTGTTCAACAAAGAAACATTTCAAATGGAAACTCTGATCCCGCTCCTCGGCTAAATGTATTGTTTGCTGACCTCGAAAGCGCGGAGAACAAGTAAGAGGCCTTGCGTATAATCAGGTTTATGCTCGTAAGCTAAAAAACAGACCAACAGCCATAAACATTGCACCGATGACCATAAATGGGCAAACACTTACAAAAAGACAACTAGCAATCCCCTCTGCAATCGCACAGCAGGGTCTCTCGATCGCAGATGTGTGGCGATCAAACCAGCTGAGCTCAAGAAGAAAAAGATCAACGCAGCTACATAACAGCCCCTTGGGTGGCTCAATGCAAGGCCACTTGACTCATGTCTCTTCACGGAACTCACAACGTGAAACGCAAGGTCCAACTACCCAACCAATCCCCTCCGTTAACCTGAGCATGGAAGTCCAATTGACAGAAACTATAATGTCAATGCAACAAATGATAGCTGGTCTTCAGGCTACCATTAATGATCTGCGTGATGAGATCAGGGAGCTCCAAGGCTTTACACAACACAAATCAAAATGATAGCCAACGCGCTTCGTCTCGGAACATGGAACGCTCGCACCATAATTCCAAATGCTAACGAGCTTAAACTCTTCCTTAATAAGCATAACATTGACGTAATTCTTGTTTTTTTTTACACACTGGCCCCTACTTCAGCATTGATGAATACGCCTGCTATCGTTCAGACCATCGTGGAGGCCGGCCTAGAGGTGGCTCTTGTGTATTAGTTAAGCGAGCGATAATACTCTATAACCATTATACAGTGTCTACCATCCTTATTCAACTATCCTCTATAATGGCTAGCACTGGTCGGAGTAATATACTAGTTGGAACTGTATACCTTCCTTTATCCCTACCCTGGATATCTTCTGGTTTCGAGGAGCTATTCGGTCAACTAGGAGAAAAATTCATAGTTGGTGGTGATTTTAACGCTAACGCAACGCAATTTTAGAGCGGCCTCTAGGGGTACAGCACTACATAAGACGATAACCTCTGGGGCCATTGAGGTTTTGGCTACTGGGAAGCCGACGTATTATCCCTACAGCTGTACTGGTACACCTTCCTGCCTAGACATGTTTCTCCTAAGGCTTACGAAACCACATGCTATCCGTTCATGAAGAATGTGACCTATCGTCGGACCATTTCCTGATTCTGGCCACATTGAACCTGAGACCCGATCTAACGCCTATAAGAAAAATAATTCTCCCCCTGGCTCAGATATCTGAAGCTGCCTGGACGACCTAGCATACACCATATACACCTCAACACCGAGTTGCACACCGTTGAGGATGTAGATGACGTAGCTGCACTCACAGACAAAAATTAAATCAGCTGCATCAGTGGCCGCATCAACCAATACTCGCAAACCTGCCCGTTCATTTTGGACGCTTACGCCCGAAGCATCTGGGTTAATTGAGTTAAAGAAGCGACTTAGTAAGGGTATTTACGAACAAGAGACCCCGTCATAGACAGGATCTCTCGTTGGATATACAACAGGGTACGAAAAGTTCTGGCTGCAATTGAAGAGATCAACGGACAGGTTCTTGAAGGAAGCCACGCCTCAAGAAGATTACAAATTGCCCTGTGGAGGCTGACAAGGCGGTACAAATCGCAATCTACTCCCAGCTTCCCGGTTAAAAGTCCAGATGGATCATGGGCTAGGCACCCTCAAGAACGTGTGGAAGCCTTTGCCGTCCACTTCGAGGAGAGATTCCAGCCAATTACCACAACATCGACAAGCCGAAATCAGGAGGTTCAGAACTCTTTGAATGGTTCACTTCAACTGGCACTACCCATCTCACCCATTACCTCTGAGGAGTTAAAGGGCGAGACTAAAGCCCTCAAAAAAAACAAGGCACCTGGAGAGGACGAGCTGGACAACAGGACAATTAAACTTCTTCCTCATAAGGCAATATTGTTCCTGCTGCTCATTCTAATAACTGCCCTCAGTCTGAGCTATTTTCCTAAGGCATGGAAAAATGCAAACATTATTATGCTTAACAAATCTGGCAAACCTCCTGAGAAACTTGAATCTCACAGGCCGACCAGCATCTTCCCAGCATTTGGCAAACTGTTGGAAAGATGTATTCCAGCCGCAAGAAGGAGCAATTCAAAATTTCAGTTTAGATTTCGGCTACGCCTAGTACCCCCGAGCAACTCCACAGAACTGTTAACTTTATCCAAGAAGGTGTTCACGCCAAAGAGTACGTTATTGCAGTATTCTCAGACATTTGACCGTGTCTGGCACGCTGGCCTTCTCTCGAAAATCAAGGAAATGCTGAATCCTCAGGTCTTCTTGATTGTCAAATAATTTCTTGAAGATAGGACTTACAGGGTTGTTCAAGATGGCCTTGCTTCACAGAAAAGGAGAATTCGGGCAGGAGTACCACAGGGTAGCGTGCTTGACCTTACCTTATACAGCCTATTTACCAGCGATATGCCAACAATACGAAACGCTCAAATAGAAAACACGGAAGATCTACTTTTAGCTACATTTGCGGATCACACTGCCATTTTGGCCAGGAACCAATGCGTGTATTCAATCGCATTGAGTGGGGATGCAATCAACAAGCAGGCTGCTCGGTACCTGGACAAAGCTGTCACCTGTCACCCTAACACCTGTCACCCTAACAAGCTAGCCAGGAAGCTTCTTAAAGAAGTAAGCAACAGGAGTAGAGCAAGAAGACGTCTTCTCCGTACCCACCCAACTGATCTTCCTACTCGTAGGATATAAAACAAATTGAACTAAAGCAAAAAGAAAACACATAGTAACAACCAAACACATAACAACATAAATACACTTATCTCCAAAATAACCATTAGCTATCTAATAAAAGCATTTTAGATATAATAAATTATTAAATGTAAATAGATTTAACTGTACAGTAATTTTAACTTTCACTGCATCGTTTTTTTTATTATTGTTTTTATTTTTATTATTATTTTTCATTTATCATTATAATGCTATAATCGGCATTCCAAATATGTTCTAAATAACATGTTTTCTTAAAATTTAAATATCACATGGTTCGTAGAACTTATTTATAGAGCTATGTATGTTGGTTGGTGTTTTGCCTGTTAAGGTACCTTGTTTGTGTACGAAGAGACTTGCAAACTGTCTTCTCCTTAATCTCCCAATGGGCCGTAGGTGTTTCACAGTTGCAAGTTTAAGATCTCGGTGAAGAGTCGAGTTCCTTACGAGGCATAGGTATCCTCTGATGAGCCGCATGGCTTTGTTCTGCAGACTCTGCACGATGGTCCTTTCTCAGGGAGGCGGTACCCCAGACCTGCATCCCATATCTCCATATTGGAGCCACAATTGGTAATAAGATAAGTCGCTTACTGCGCAGTGTTAGCTTGCTGTTCTTGTTGAGTAGCCAATTCATTTGGCGCAGCCTGCTACGGCATGTTGATACCTTTTTTTGTATATGGACCTTAAACGTGAACCTTCTGTCCAGTGTGAGTCTCAGGTAGATTACCTTTGCTGGTTGGAGAAAGGGCACACCGTGAATTTGTACTGTGGGAGGCTGAAGTCGACAGAGGGTGAAGCACATGCTCTTCCTAGCATTGAGCTTCACATTCCATCTGCTGGCCCAGTTAACAAGATCGTTGATGTATTCCTATGCACCATCTGCGGTCATTTGTGGTGATTTTGTTGAGGTCATCATGCACATATCGTCAGCGTATGAGGCCAACAGGAGCGACGATTGAATGACTCAAGCGTTTGAGCATCCGGGAAGGGTATGTCGGCAGCAAAGAGGCTTAATAGAAACGGGCCCAGAACGCTTCCTTGTGGAACTCCTGCAAGAACTGGGTGAGGGGAGACAGCCCTGCTCAGAACTTGACTCTGAAAGATCGACCCTCCAAGTAGGATCATATCAGCGCGAAATAGGGCGAAGGAAGTGCCGCCTTCACTTTTTGCAGTATTCCAGGGTGTCAGACTCTTTCGAACGCTACCGACTGACCCCGACTGTCTGTACAACCTACTTAACGATAAAGCCACAACTTGTGAGACCATAGAGACCAGGCATGGTGAGCAAATCTTTTCACCAGCAAAAGGACTATGTCTCTTAATTAATGTTAAGAATCTACACATTACATCTGACTGTTTGTCGGATAAAGTCTTCACCCGCTCAATAATAATCCATCATGGAAACTGCTCTATATCTACAAACGGCCCTAAATACGCTGATGCGATCGCAGCTATAACGGAAAGAATCGAAGTAAGCCTACCGGATATCCAAAACTTAACAACAACCTCCACCCACGAGGAATTGGATCTCCCGGAACTACACCTGGGGAACTTAGGAAAGGACTTCGAACTCATACAGATAAAGTATCGCACCCCTACACATATTGCGATCTTGTACGATCTCATCGGATCCTTATTACTGGTTTCAGTAGCTGCATGGTACTTCAAGAGGTAAGCTATCGTCTTCACGCCCACCCCTCTCGACACTGTTGTCACTCCGATCATACCTTCCTTAAGGCCCACATTTTAAGTTAGTGGGGGAGGAGCTACCGCCACCGTCTCCACGCCGCCTCCTAAGCCCTTACGGTAAATGTCTGGTTGATACAATGTTGTTCAACTCAGATATTGTCCACTTCAACATTTCCAAAAATGCTGTTGCGGCAAAAGACATTTGTACTCCACCCACGAAGTCAAGTGTCACAACAGCATTATCAGAAACATTGTAATTTAAGACGCGGTTTCCGCCAAGGAACCGACGTAGCAAAATACGAATTCTTTGTATACAAGAAGAGGTTTGCTGAAGCCAGATTTATAAATAAAAAGACACTTCTAATCTGAAAACCAAACAAGAAGGTTGTTCGTATTATTTTATCCTCACTAAAATTCTTTTGAGAAATCTAAAATAACCAAGCAAACATAGAAACTCTCGATTCACTGGATCAACCAGGATTGTACTGGTAACTCGCTTGCTTAACAAGGGAACGACCGCTTGCTAGCACCGTATTCCCCTGACTTTCTTTGCACTTCAGTTTTCTTAACTATTAGTGTGTATCATAATTAATTAAATAAAAAAATAATACAATGAAAAAATACTAACTTATAATAATTCTTAACATATTTTTTCCGTTTAGATTATTATTACTATATTATTTTTTTTCTAAAGTTTTCATTGTTTTGTGAGAAAAAAACTAATTCTTTGTATTATAGTGTATAACTAAAAAAAAAAGAAAGGGATTGAGCAAAATAAAATGTAATACGAAGCATAGAAATCATCTCTTTCAATTGCTCCGCCGCTCTATATCTTCATACGTCTGTCCACGATATATACATTAAAAATCGCCTATGCATAAACATGTATATATGAATGTATATACGCTGCAATTGTTTTGTATGGACCGACGCAATAGCCAGACGCAAGCACCGATATATATATATATTTTTTCTTTTATTTTGATTCGCTGGATCAGTGTCAAGTGGATGCGTATACCTAAATCCAGATTTAAGGCTTTTAATAACACAACCATGTCAGACAACGAAATTGGGCCGATGATTTTTAAATTGATAAATAGGTTTATAAACTGATAAATAGGTTTATAAACTGATGAATAGGCTTATAAAGTCAACCATGTCCATGTATTCCGGCTCTCAAACGAAGAGATTTGGCCCAGGGTTTAAAGACTGCTAAATGTGCTTATAAACTTCTGAATAGGCTTATAGCTGATGAATAGGCTTATAGCTGATGATGAGGTGCCGTATCTGATCAAAAAAAAATATAGAACAGATGCCAGACTCTCACTACAAAATTATAAATCTAATAAAAAGATAAAAATCTACCAAAAATGTACCATTTTTTCTTTTTTTTAATAACTTTAACTTAAACTTGTTGCACAATTACACAAACTTTTTTGTTTTTTTTTTCAATGTTAACAATGTTTTTTCAAAGAGGTCTACTCGCCTTCACTGAAATCAAAAGTTCATGTCATTGCCTTTGATATTGGAAATTGCCCTCAGGGTTTCTACTGCTATCGCTTACTTTCTTAACTCTTTTTTGCCACGATAGCAATGATTTGCCCTATAGGTGGAGCTAAACATACCTCAATGTATAAATATAAAACAAAAAAATTTACCAAATATCCGTTTAATGTATTAATGTATAATTATATCATATTTTTTTTTTAAGTATTAACACCTTTTTAGTCCATAATTTAATTAATTATCATTAATAACCTTTATGTTATATACCACTAATTTCGGACCTTGAGTCTACTCAAAACGGAAGCGGTATCAGTATCAAGTGTTGTTCACATGTGCAGTGCAATCTTGGTGTCAATTTTTTAATTAAAATCTCTTTCCAGAGATAAGGACAAAATTTCCGTGCATGTGGATGGTGCGTATTTAACTAATTAAGTGAAACCTATTGAAAATTGGGTGCTTTGCTGCCCAAAGGCATGTGGTGGCTTTGCATGGAATCAGTGTTGCAAAGCCCAAAGGATAACTGGGCTGGAAGCCGGCTATTTGCAACGAGTAGCTACTCCCAGCTACTCGATAACTTGGTTCTAGCTTCGTCAAGAATCTTATTCTGCTGCATACCTCCAGGCGTTTGTCCAATATGCCAAACAACCATGAACTTGGTGCGGCATTACTAGCTGCTGCTTTCTAGCCTTCAACCTTCGGAATGGCTAGTAGTAACAATGGCTACAAATACAATTACTATTAGCACCATTACGTTCTCCAAGGGAAATGGACAACCTTCTTGCTCATTAGCTATGAGTACATCTGGTGGCATTTGTTTCACACAAATAGTGACCGCCAATCAACCTATTGGCTGCAGCCCTCCTTACGAGCAAAGTGTCACCATGACATCACCTGGGCAAGCTCCTATTGTAGGCCGACTTCTACCACCCCCATTACAAGAGAGATGATAATGCCGGACTATGTGCCTCCCACGGTGGCATGGCAATAAATAAAACACAACAAGCGTCGTGGTGCTGACAATCCGAAAAAAGTAATCAAACATTGGAGAGATGCACCCCCTGAAGAGAACAGATTTGCAGCACTAGTCCATGATGATGAGAACGAGAACCAATATGTGCAGATCATGGAGAAAAGCAACCACCCTCCACCCTCCACCCGTCTCTGCCCAAGCAAGAGTGAAAGTTACATCAAAGCCGAGACCAATAACCGTCTCTGGAGTTTTGGATATCCTGGCCATGGAAGAAATCTTCGATGCACAGGTGGACAAGAATTCATACAATCAGAAAATAATCCAAAATGGTGTTCTCGGCATTTTTGATAAGGACTCGGACTCCCACAGGAAAATAACAAGTGGTCTATCGGATAAAAGGATTGAATATACCCACTTTTGCCTTCATGAAGACAAGCCATTCAGAGTAGTGGTGCATAATATAGCTGCATCAATTCAATATGCATTGAATATGCATTCACTGACATGAATCACAAGGTTCGACACATGTACAATCCCAAATTCTGTGTTCAACAAAGAAACATTTCAAATGGAAACTCTGATCCCGCTCCTCGGCTAAATGTATTGTTTGCTGACCTCGAAAGCGCGGAGAACAAGTAAGAGGCCTTGCGTATAATCAGGTTTATGCTCGTAAGCTAAAAAACAGACCAACAGCCATAAACATTGCACCGATGACCATAAATGGGCATACACTTACAAAAAGACAACTAGCAATCCCCTTTGCAATCGCCTGCAGGGTCTCTCGATCGCAGATGTGTGGCGATCAAACCAGCTGAGCTCAAGAAGAAAAAGATTAACGCAGCTACATAACAGCCCTTTGGGTGGCTCAATGCAAGGCCACTTGACTCATGTCTCTTCACGGAACTCACAACGTGAAACGCAAGGTCCAACTACCCAACCAATCCCCTCCGTTAACCTGAGCATGGAAGTCCAATAGACAGAAACTATAATGTCAATGCAACAAATGATAGCTGGTCTTCAGGCTACCAATAATGATCTGCGTGATGAGATCAGGGAGCTCCAAGGCTTTACACAACACAAATCAAAATGATAGCCAACGCGCTTCGTCTCGGAACATGGAACGCTCGCACCATAATTCCAAATGCTAACGAGCTTAAACTCTTCCTTAATAAGCATAACATTGACGTAATTCTTGTTTTTTTTTACACACTGGCCCCTACTTCAGCATTGATGAATACGCCTGCTATCGTTCAGACCATCGTGGAGGCCGGCCTAGAGGTGGCTCTTGTGTATTAGTTAAGCGAGCGATAATACTCTATAACCATTATACAGTGTCTACCAACCTTATTCAACTATCCTCTATAATGGCTAGCACTGGTCGGAGTAATATACTAGTTGGAACTGTATACCTTCCTTTATCCCTACCCTGGATATCTTCTGGTTTCGAGGAGCTATTCGGTCAACTAGGAGAAAAATTCATAGTTGGTGGTGATTTTAACGCTAACGCAACGCATATTTTAGAGCGGGCTCTAGGGGTACAGCACTACATAAGACGATAACCTCTGGAGCCATTGAGGTTTTGGCTACTGGGAAGCCGACGTATTATCCCTGAGAAGTTAAAGGCTTACAAAACCACATGCTATCCGTTCATGAAGAATATGACCTGTCGTCGGAACATCTCCGGATTCTGGCCACATTAAACCTGAGACCCGCCCTAACACATATAAGAAAAAGATTCCATTACTTCTGAGAAGTTAAAGGGCGAGACTAAAGCCCTCAAAAACAACAAGGCACCTGGAGAGGACAAGCTGGACAACAGGACAATAAAACTTCTTCCTCATAAGGCAATATTGTTCCTGCTGCTCATTCTAATAACTGCCCTCAGTCTGAGCTATTTTCCTAAGGCATGGAAAAATGCAAACATTATTATGCTTAACAAATCTGGCAAACCTCCTGAGAAACTTGAATCTCACAGGCCGACCAGCATCTTCCCAGCATTTGGCAAACTGTTGGAAAGATGTATTCCAGCCGCAAGAAGGAGCAATTCAAAATTTCAGTTTAGATTTCGGCTACGCCTAGTACCCCCGAGCAACTCCACAGAACTGTTAACTTTATCCAAGAAGGTGTTCACGCCAAAGAGTACGTTATTGCAGTATTCTCAGACATTTGACCGTGTCTGGCACGCTGGCCTTCTCTCGAAAATCAAGGAAATGCTGAATCCTCAGGTCTTCTTGATTGTCAAATAATTTCTTGAAGATAGGACTTACAGGGTTGTTCAAGATGGCCTTGCTTCACAGAAAAGGAGAATTCGGGCAGGAGTACCACAGGGTAGCGTGCTTGGCGCTACCTTATACAGCCTATTTACCAGCGATATGCCAACAATACGAAACGCTCAAATAGAAAACACGGAAGATCTACTTTTAGCTACATTTGCGAATGACACTGCCATTTTGGCCACGAACCGGTGCGTGTATTCAATCGTATTGATTGGGCATGCAATCTATAAGCAGGCTGCTGGGTACCTGGACAAAGTTGCCTGTCACCCTATCAAGCTAGCCAGGAAGCATTTATTTGATTATTATTTTTATTTTTATTTTTTATTTATTATTATAATGCTATAATCAGCATTCCAAATATGCTCTAAATAACATGTTTTCTTAAAATTTAAATATCGCATGGTTCGTAAAACTTTTTTATAGAGCTATGTATGTAGCTGCGTTGGCGTTTTGCCTCTTAAGGTACCTTGTTAGTGTACGAGGAGAGTTGCAAACTGTCTTCTCCTTAATCTCCTGATGGACCGTGAACTAGCCAGGTTTTGTGCATGGCGGTTTGCATGGTTTATGTGTCGATCGTTGTATCTGCTGGAGAAGAAACTGAGTTGGTCTTTCACAGTTGCAAGTTTAAGATCTCGGTGAGAGTCGAGTTCCTTACGAGCCATGGGTATCCTGCGATGAGCCGCATGGCTCTGTTCTGCAGTCTCTGCACGATTGTCCTATTGCTCAGCGATCCCGTATCTCCAATTGAGCACTATTGTGATAGTTCGCTTACTGCGCAGTGTTAGCTTGCTGTTCTTGTTGAGTAGCCAATTCATTTGGCGCAGCCTGCTAGGCATGTTGTACCTTTTTTGTATATGGACCTTAAACGTGAGCCTTCTGTCCAGTGTGAGTCTCAGGTAGATGACCTTTGTTGGTTGGAGAAAAGGCACGCCGTGACTTTGTACTATGGGAGGCTGAAGTCGGCAGAGGGTAAAGCAATGCTTCCTAGCATTGAGCTTCACATTCCATCTGCTGGCCCAGTTAACAAGATCGTGATGTATTGTTGTTCAACTCAGATATTGTCCACTTCAACATTTCCAAAAATGCTGTTGCGGCAAAAGACATTTGTACTCCACCCACGCAGTCAAGTGTCACAACAGCATTATCAGAAACATTGTAATTTAAGACGCGGTATCCGCCAAGGAACCGACGTAGCAGAATACAAATTCTTTGTATACAAGAAGAGGTTTGCTGAAGCCAGATTTATAAATAAAAAGACACTTCTAATCTGAAAACCAAACAAGAAGGTTGTTCGTATTATTTTATCCTCACTAAAATTCTTTTGAGAAATCTAAAATAACCAAGCAAACATAGAAACTCTCGATTCACTGGATCCACCAGGATTGTACTGGTCACTCGCTTGCTTAACAAGGGAACGACCGCTTGCTAGCACCGTATTCCCCTGACTTTCTTTGCATTTCAGTTTTCTTAACTATTAGTGTGTATCATAATTAATTAAATAAAAAAATAATACAATGAAAAAATACTAACTTATAATAATTCTTAACATATTTTTTCCGTTTAGATTATTATTACTATATTATTTTTTTTCTAAAATTTTCATTGTTTTGTGAGAAAAAAACTAATTCTTTGTATTATAGTGTATAACTAAAAAAAAAAGAAAGGGATTGAGCAAAATAAAATGTAATACGAAGCATAGAAATCATCTCTTTCAATTGCTCCGCCGCTCTATATCTTCATACGTCTGTCCACGATATATACATTAAAAATCGCCTATGCATAAACATGTATATATGAATGTATATACGCTGCAATTGTTTTGTATGGACCGACGCAATAGCCAGACGCAAGCACCGATATATATATATTTTTTCTTTTATTTTGATTCGCTGGATCAGTGTCAAGTGGATGCGTATACCTAAATCCAGATTTAAGGCTTTTAATAAGACAACCATGTCAGACGACGAAATTGATGAATAGGCTTATAAAGTCAACCATGTCCATGTATTCCGGCTCTCAAACGAAGAGATTTGGCCCAGGGTTTAAAGACTGCTAAATGTGCTTATAAACTTCTGAATAGGCTTATAGCTGATGAATAGGCTTATAGCTGATGATGAGGTGCCGTATCTGATCAAAAAAAAATATAGAACAGATGCCAGACTCTCACTACAAAATTATAAATCTAATAAAAAGATAAAAATCTACCAAAAATGTACCATTTTTTCTTTTTTTTAATAACTTTAACTTAAACTTGTTGCACAATTACACAAACTTTTTTGTTTTTTTTTTCAATGTTAACAATGTTTTTTCAAAGAGGTCTACTCGCCTTCACTGAAATCAAAAGTTCATGTCATTGCCTTTGATATTGGAAATTGCCCTCAGGGTTTCTACTGCTATCGCTTACTTTCTTAACTCTTTTTTGCCACGATAGCAATGATTTGCCCTATAGGTGGAGCTAAACATACCTCAATGTATAAATATAAAACAAAAAAATTTACCAAATATCCGTTTAATGTATTAATGTATAATTATATCATATTTTTTTTTTAAGTATTAACACCTTTTTAGTCCATAATTTAATTAATTATCATTAATAACCTTTATGTTATATACCACTAATTTCGGACCTTGAGTCTACTCAAAACGGAAGCGGTATCAGTATCAAGTGTTGTTCACATGTGCAGTGCAATCTTGGTGTCAATTTTTTAATTAAAATCTCTTTCCAGAGATAAGGACAAAATTTCCGTGCATGTGGATGGTGCGTATTTAACTAATTAAGTGAAACCTATTGAAAATTGGGTGCTTTGCTGCCCAAAGGCATGTGGTGGCTTTGCATGGAATCAGTGTTGCAAAGCCCAAAGGATAACTGGGCTGGAAGCCGGCTATTTGCAACGAGTAGCTACTCCCAGCTACTCGATAACTTGGTTCTAGCTTCGTCAAGAATCTTATTCTGCTGCATACCTCCAGGCGTTTGTCCAATATGCCAAACAACCATGAACTTGGTGCGGCATTACTAGCTGCTGCTTTCTAGCCTTCAACCTTCGGAATGGCTAGTAGTAACAATGGCTACAAATACAATTACTATTAGCACCATTACGTTCTCCAAGGGAAATGGACAACCTTCTTGCTCATTAGCTATGAGTACATCTGGTGGCATTTGTTTCACACAAATAGTGACCGCCAATCAACCTATTGGCTGCAGCCCTCCTTACGAGCAAAGTGTCACCATGACATCACCTGGGCAAGCTCCTATTGTAGGCCGACTTCTACCACCCCCATTACAAGAGAGATGATAATGCCGGACTATGTGCCTCCCACGGTGGCATGGCAATAAATAAAACACAACAAGCGTCGTGGTGCTGACAATCCGAAAAAAGTAATCAAACATTGGAGAGATGCACCCCCTGAAGAGAACAGATTTGCAGCACTAGTCCATGATGATGAGAACGAGAACCAATATGTGCAGATCATGGAGAAAAGCAACCACCCTCCACCCTCCACCCGTCTCTGCCCAAGCAAGAGTGAAAGTTACATCAAAGCCGAGACCAATAACCGTCTCTGGAGTTTTGGATATCCTGGCCATGGAAGAAATCTTCGATGCACAGGTGGACAAGAATTCATACAATCAGAAAATAATCCAAAATGGTGTTCTCGGCATTTTTGATAAGGACTCGGACTCCCACAGGAAAATAACAAGTGGTCTATCGGATAAAAGGATTGAATATACCCACTTTTGCCTTCATGAAGACAAGCCATTCAGAGTAGTGGTGCATAATATAGCTGCATCAATTCAATATGCATTGAATATGCATTCACTGACATGAATCACAAGGTTCGACACATGTACAATCCCAAATTCTGTGTTCAACAAAGAAACATTTCAAATGGAAACTCTGATCCCGCTCCTCGGCTAAATGTATTGTTTGCTGACCTCGAAAGCGCGGAGAACAAGTAAGAGGCCTTGCGTATAATCAGGTTTATGCTCGTAAGCTAAAAAACAGACCAACAGCCATAAACATTGCACCGATGACCATAAATGGGCAAACACTTACAAAAAGACAACTAGCAATCCCCTTTGCAATCGCCTGCAGGGTCTCTCGATCGCAGATGTGTGGCGATCAAACCAGCTGAGCTCAAGAAGAAAAAGATTAACGCAGCTACATAACAGCCCTTTGGGTGGCTCAATGCAAGGCCACTTGACTCATGTCTCTTCACGGAACTCACAACGTGAAACGCAAGGTCCAACTACCCAACCAATCCCCTCCGTTAACCTGTGCATGGAAGTCCAATAGACAGAAACTATAATGTCAATGCAACAAATGATAGCTGGTCTTCAGGCTACCAATAATGATCTGCGTGATGAGATCAGGGAGCTCCAAGGCTTTACACAACACAAATCAAAATGATAGCCAACGCGCTTCGTCTCGGAACATGGAACGCTCGCACCATAATTCCAAATGCTAACGAGCTTAAACTCTTCCTTAATAAGCATAACATTGACGTAATTCTTGTTTTTTTTTACACACTGGCCCCTACTTCAGCATTGATGAATACGCCTGCTATCGTTCAGACCATCGTGGAGGCCGGCCTAGAGGTGGCTCTTGTGTATTAGTTAAGCGAGCGATAATACTCTATAACCATTATACAGTGTCTACCATCCTTATTCAACTATCCTCTATAATGGCTAGCACTGGTCGGAGTAATATACTAGTTGGAACTGTATACCTTCCTTTATCCCTACCCTGGATATCTTCTGGTTTCGAGGAGCTATTCGGTCAACTAGGAGAAAAATTCATAGTTGGTGGTGATTTTAACGCTAACGCAACGATATTTTAGAGCGGGCTCTAGGGGTACAGCACTACATAAGACGATAACCTCTGGAGCCATTGAGGTTTTGGCTACTGGGAAGCCGACGTATTATCCCTGAGAAGTTAAAGGCTTACAAAACCACATGCTATCCGTTCATGAACAATATGACCTGTCGTCGGAACATCTCCGGATTCTGGCCACATTAAACCTGAGACCCGCCCTAACACATATAAGAAAAAGATTCCATTACTTCTGAGAAGTTAAAGGGCGAGACTAAAGCCCTCAAAAACAACAAGGCACCTGGAGAGGACAAGCTGGACAACAGGACAATAAAACTTCTTCCTCATAAGGCAATATTGTTCCTGCTGCTCATTCTAATAACTGCCCTCAGTCTGAGCTATTTTCCGAGGGCATGGAAAACTGCAAACATTATTATCCTGCACAAATCTGGCAAACCTCCTGAGCAACTTGAATCTTATAGGCCATCCAGCCTCTTCCCAGCATTTGGCAAATGGTTGGAAATATGTATTCCAGCAGCAAGAAAGAGCAATTCAAAATTTCAGATCGGTTTTCGGCTACGCTTAGTACCCCCGAGCAACTCCACAGAACTGTTAACTTTATCCTGAAAGGTTTGCACGACAAAGAGTACGTTATTGCAGCATTCTCAGACATTTGACCGTGTCTGGCACGCTGGCCTTCTCTCGAAAATCAAGGAAATGCTGAATCCTCAGGTCTTCTTGATTGTCAAATCATTTCTTGAAGATAGGACTTTCAGGGTTGTTTAAGATGGCCTTGCTTCACAGAAAAGGAGAATTCGGGCAGGAGTACCACAGGGTAGCGTGCCTGGCCCTACCTTATACAGCCTATTTACCAGCGAAATGCCAACAATACGAAACGCTCAAATAGAAAACACGGATGATCTACTTTTAGCTAAATTTGCGGATGACACTGCCATTTTGGCCAGGAACCAATGCGTGTATTCAATCGTATTGATTGGGGATGCAATCAACAAGCAGTCTGGTCGGTACCTGGACAAAGTTGTCACTTGTCACCCTAACACCTGTCACCCTAACAAGCTAGCCAGGAAGCTTCTTAAAGAAGTAAGCAACAGGAGTAGAGCAAGAAGACGTCTCCTCCGTACCCACCCAACTGATATTCCTACTCGTAGGATACAAAACAATCTGCACTAAAGCAAAAAGAAAACACATAGTAACAACCAAACACATAACAACATAAATACACTTATCTCCAAAATAACTATAAGCTATCTAATAAAAGCCTTTTAGATATAATAAATTATTAAATGTAAATAGATTTAACTGTACAGTAATTTTAACTTTCACTGCATCGTAAGTTGC
Organism: Hirtodrosophila trivittata; assembly: GCA_035045065.1. NCBI lineage: Eukaryota > Metazoa > Arthropoda > Insecta > Diptera > Drosophilidae > Hirtodrosophila > Hirtodrosophila trivittata. The sequence continues at coordinate 15,580 of JAWNNK010000643.1, forward strand.
TAGTTTTTTTAATTATTGTTTTTATTTTTATTATTATCAAATATCAAATATGTTCTAAATAACATGGTTTCTTAAAATTTAAATATCACATGGTTCGTAGAACTTATTTATAGAGCTATGTATGTTGGTTGGTGTTTTGCCTGTTAAGGTACCTTGTTTGTGTACGAGGAGACTTGCAAACTGTCTTCTCCTTAATCTCCCGATGGGCCGTGAACTAGCCAGGTTTTGTGCATGGCGGTTTGCATGGTTTATGTGTCGATCGTTGTATCTGCTGGAGAAGAAACTGAGTTGGTTTTTCACAGTTGCAAGTTTAAGATCTCGGTGAAGAGTCGAGTTCCTTACGAGCCATGGGTATCCTGTGATGAGCCGCATGGCTTTGTTCTGCAGTCTCTGCACGATTGTCCTATTGCTCAGCGAGGCGGTACCTACAATTAATATTTGATAGTTCGCTTACTGCGCAGTGTTAGCTTGCTGTTCTTGTTGAGTAGCCAATTCATTTGGCGCAGCCTGCGGCATGTATATGGACCGTAAACGTGAGCCTTCTGTTCAGTGTGAGTCTCAGGTAGGTGACCTTTGTTGGTTGGAGAAAAGGCACGCCGTGACTTTGTACTATGGGAGGCTGAAGTCGGCAGAGGGTAAAGCGCAATGCTTCCTAGCATTGAGCTTCACATTCCATCTGCTGGCCCAGTTAAAAAGATCGTGGATGTATTCCTGTGCAACATCTGCGGTCATTTGTGGTGATTTTGTTGAGGTCATCATGCACACAATTTCGGCGTATGAGACGATTGAATGACTCAAGCGTTTGAGCATCCGGTAAGGGTATGTCGGCAGCAAAGTGGCTAAATAGAATCGGGCCCAGAACGATTCCTTGTGGAACTCCTGCAAGAACTGGGTGAGGGGGAGACAGCCCTGCTCAGAACTTGACTCTGAAAGATCGACCCTCCAAGTAGGATCATATCAGCGCGAAATAGGGCAAAGGAAGTGTCGCCTTCGCTTTTTGCAGTAGTCCAGGGTATCAGACTCTTTCGAACGCTACCGACTGACCCCGACTGTCTGTACAACCTACTTAACGACAAAGCCGCATACCGAGACCATAGAGAGCAAGCAAGGACTATGTCTCTTAATTAATGTTAAGAATCTACACATTACATCTGACTGTTTGTCGAATAAAGTCTTCACCCGCTCAATAATAATCCATTATGGAAACTGCTCTATATCTACAAACGGCACTAAATACGCTGATGCGATCGCAGCCATAACGGAAAGAATCGAAGTAAGCCTACAGGATATAAAAAAGTTAATAACAACCTCCGCCCACGAGGAATTGGATCTCCCGGAACTACACCTGGGGAACTTAGGAAAGGACTTCGAACTCATACAGATAAAGATCGCACCCCTACACATATTGCGATCGTGTACGTCTCATCGGATCTTTACTGGTTTCAGTAGCTGCATGGTACTTCAAGAGGTAAGCATCGTCTTCACGCCCACCCCTCTCGACACTGTGTCACTCCGTCATACCTTCCTTAAGGCCCCTTAAGTTAGTGGGGGAGGAGCACCGCCACCGTCTCCACGCCGCCTCCTAAGCCCTACGGTAAATGTCTGGTTGATACAATGTTGTTCAACTCTTTCTCACTTTCTTTTCGGAAACATTGTACTCCAAGAGCAGTGTCCGCCAGAACGAACCGACGTAGCAAAATACGAATTCTTTGTATACAAGTAGAGGTTTCTGAAGCCAGATTTATAAATAAAAAGACACTTGTAATCTGAAAACCAAACAAGAAGGTTGTTCGTATTATTTTATCCTCACTAAAACTCTTTGAGACATCTAAAATAACCAAGCAAACATAGACACTCTCGATTCACTGGATCACCAGGATTGTACTGGTAAGTCGCTAGCTTAACAAGGGAACGACCGCTTGCTAGCACCGTATTCCCCTGACTTTCTTTGCACTTCATTTTCTAACTATTACTGTGTAAATAACGATACTAACTTATATAATTCTTAACATATTTTTTCCGTTTAGATTATTATTACTATAATTTTTTTTCCTACAGTTTTCATTGTTTCGGGAAAAAAACTAATTCTTTGTATATAGTGTATACTAAAAAAAAAAGAAAGGGTTGAGCAAAATAAAATGTAATACGAAGCATAGAAATCATCTCTTTCAATTGCTCCGCCGCTCTTATCTTCATACGTCTGTCCACGAATATACATTAAGAATCGCCTATGCATACAGCATGTATCTATGAATGTATATTCGCTGCAATTGTTTTGTATGGACCGACGCAATAGCCAGACGCAAGCACCGATATATATATATATTTTTTCTTTTATTTTGATTCGCTGGATCAGTGTCAAGTGGATGCGTATACCTAAATCCAGATTTAAGGCTTTTAATAACACAACCATGTCAGACAACGAAATTGGGCCGATGATTTTTAAATTGATAAATAGGTTTATAAACTGATAAATAGGTTTATAAACTGATGAATAGGCTTATAAAGTCAACCATGTCCATGTATTCCGGCTCTCAAACGAAGAGATTTGGCCCAGGGTTTAAAGACTGCTAAATGTGCTTATAAACTTCTGAATAGGCTTATAGCTGATGAATAGGCTTATAGCTGATGATGAGGTGCCGTATCTGATCAAAAAAAAATATAGAACAGATGCCAGACTCTCACTACAAAATTATAAATCTAATAAAAAGATAAAAATCTACCAAAAATGTACCATTTTTTCTTTTTTTTAATAACTTTAACTTAAACTTGTTGCACAATTACACAAACTTTTTTGTTTTTTTTTTCAATGTTAACAATGTTTTTTCAAAGAGGTCTACTCGCCTTCACTGAAATCAAAAGTTCATGTCATTGCCTTTGATATTGGAAATTGCCCTCAGGGTTTCTACTGCTATCGCTTACTTTCTTAACTCTTTTTTGCCACGATAGCAATGATTTGCCCTATAGGTGGAGCTAAACATACCTCAATGTATAAATATAAAACAAAAAAATTTACCAAATATCCGTTTAATGTATTAATGTATAATTATATCATATTTTTTTTTTAAGTATTAACACCTTTTTAGTCCATAATTTAATTAATTATCATTAATAACCTTTATGTTATATACCACTAATTTCGGACCTTGAGTCTACTCAAAACGGAAGCGGTATCAGTATCAAGTGTTGTTCACATGTGCAGTGCAATCTTGGTGTCAATTTTTTAATTAAAATCTCTTTCCAGAGATAAGGACAAAATTTCCGTGCATGTGGATGGTGCGTATTTAACTAATTAAGTGAAACCTATTGAAAATTGGGTGCTTTGCTGCCCAAAGGCATGTGGTGGCTTTGCATGGAATCAGTGTTGCAAAGCCCAAAGGATAACTGGGCTGGAAGCCGGCTATTTGCAACGAGTAGCTACTCCCAGCTACTCGATAACTTGGTTCTAGCTTCGTCAAGAATCTTATTCTGCTGCATACCTCCAGGCGTTTGTCCAATATGCCAAACAACCATGAACTTGGTGCGGCATTACTAGCTGCTGCTTTCTAGCCTTCAACCTTCGGAATGGCTAGTAGTAACAATGGCTACAAATACAATTACTATTAGCACCATTACGTTCTCCAAGGGAAATGGACAACCTTCTTGCTCATTAGCTATGAGTACATCTGGTGGCATTTGTTTCACACAAATAGTGACCGCCAATCAACCTATTGGCTGCAGCCCTCCTTACGAGCAAAGTGTCACCATGACATCACCTGGGCAAGCTCCTATTGTAGGCCGACTTCTACCACCCCCATTACAAGAGAGATGATAATGCCGGACTATGTGCCTCCCACGGTGGCATGGCAATAAATAAAACACAACAAGCGTCGTGGTGCTGACAATCCGAAAAAAGTAATCAAACATTGGAGAGATGCACCCCCTGAAGAGAACAGATTTGCAGCACTAGTCCATGATGATGAGAACGAGAACCAATATGTGCAGATCATGGAGAAAAGCAACCACCCTCCACCCTCCACCCGTCTCTGCCCAAGCAAGAGTGAAAGTTACATCAAAGCCGAGACCAATAACCGTCTCTGGAGTTTTGGATATCCTGGCCATGGAAGAAATCTTCGATGCACAGGTGGACAAGAATTCATACAATCAGAAAATAATCCAAAATGGTGTTCTCGGCATTTTTGATAAGGACTCGGACTCCCACACGGAAAATAACAAGAGGTCTATCGGATTAATGGATTGAATATACCTACTTTTGCCTTCATGAAGATAAGCCATTTAGAGTAGTTGTGGATAATATAGCTTGAATATGCATTAACTGACATGAATCACAAGGTTCGACACACCCCAATTCCGTGTCCAACAAAGAAACATTTCAAATGGAAACTCTGATCCCGATCCTAGGCTAAATGTTTTGTTTGTTGACCTCGAAGGCGCAGAGAACAACAAAGAGGCCTTGCTTATAAACAAGTTTATGCTCGTTAGCTTAAAAACAGAGCAACAGGCATAAGCATTGCAACGATAACCATAAATGGGAATACACTTACAAAAAGACAACTGGCAATCCCCTGTAATTCTACAGCAGGGTCTCTCGATCGCAGATATGTCGCGATCAAACCAGCTGAGCTCAAGAAAAAAAAGATAAACGCAGCTACACAACACACCCGTGGGTGGCTCAATGCAACCCCAGGTAACTTTCTTTTCTTCACGGAATTCAGGCCCACCTAGAGGTGGATCTTGTGTATTAGTTAAGCGAGCGATAAAACAATATAACCATTACACAGTGTCTATCAACCTTATTCAACTACACTCTATACCTTTCTCCATCTGGTCAACTAGGAGAAAATTTCATAATTGGTGGTGATTTTAACGCTAACGCAACGCAGCTTTAGAACGGCCTTTAGGGGTACAGCACTACATCAGACGATAGCCTCTGGGGCCGTTGAGGTTTTGGCTACTGGGAAGCCGACGTATTATCCCCACAGCTGTTCTGGTACACCTTCCTGCCTAAATATGTTTCTCCCCAAGGCTTACGATACAACATGCTATCAGTTCATGAGGAATATGACCTGTCGTCGGACCATCTCCCGATTCTGGCCACATTGAACCTGATCCCCGACCTTACGCCTATAAGAAAAAGAATCCTCCCCCTGGCTCAGATATCCGAAGGTTCCAGGATGAGCTTAACAGCACTATACAGCTCAACACTGAGTTACTGCCTGTAGATGCAGTAGCTGCATTCACAGACAAATATAAATCAGCTGCATCAGTTGCCACACCAATCAATACTCGCAAGCCTGCCCGTGCATTTTGGACGCTTACGCCCAAGGCAACTAGGTTAATTGAGTTAAAGAAGCGACTTAGTAAGGAGTATGTACGAACAAGAGACCCCGTCATAGACAGGATCTATCGTAGGATATAAAATAGGGTACGAAAAGTTCTGGCTTTAATTAAAAGAGAATCAACGGACAGGTTCTTGAAGGAAGCCACGCCTCAAGAAGATTCTAAATTTGCCCTGTGGAGGTTGACAAAGCGGTACAAACGGCAATCTACTCCCAGCTTCCCGGTTAAAAGTCCAGATGGATCATAGCTTGGGCTGTCAACATTGAGGAGAGATTCCAAACAGTTACCACAACATCGACAAGCCGAAATCAGCTGGTTCAGAACTCTTTTAATGCTTCTCTTAACTGGCACTACCCGTCTCACCCAATACCTCTGAGGAGCTAAAGGGCGAGATTAAAGCCCTCAAAAACAACAAGGCACCTGGAGAGGACGACCTGGATAACAGGACAATTAAACTTCTCCTCATAAGGCTGCTCATTCTAATAACTGCCCTCAGTCTGAGCTATTTTCCTAAGGCATGGACATTATTACATTATTATGCTTCACAAATCTGGAAAACCTCCTGAGCAACTTGAATCTTACAGGCCAACCAGCCTCTTCCCAGCATTTGGCAAACTGTTGGAAAGATATATTCCAGCCGCAAGAAGGAGCAATTCAAAATTTATGTGTGCATTTCGGCTACGCCATGGAAGGCTTTCACGCCAAAGAGTACGTTGTTGCAGCATTTTCGGACGTCCAACAGGCATTTGACCGTGTCTGGCACGCTGGCCTTTTCTCAAAAATAAAGGAAACGCTGAATCATCAGGTCTTCTTGATTGTCAAATCATTTCTTGAAGATAGGACTTTCAGGGTTGTTCAAGATGGCCTTGCTTCACAGAAAAGGAGAATTCGGGCAGGAGTAGCGTGCTTGGCCCTACCTTATACAGCCTATTTACCAGCGATATGCCAACAATACGAAACGCTCAAGTGGAAAACCCGGAGGATCTACTTTTAGCTACATTTGCGGATGACACTGCCATTTTGGCCAGGAACCAATGCGTGTTTTCAATCGTATTGATTGTGCATGCAGTCTATAAGCAGGCTGCTCGGTACCTGGACAAAGTTGCCTGTCACCCTAACAAGCAAGCCAGGAAGCTTTTAAAGAATTAAGTAACAGGAGTAGAGCAAGAAGATGTCTTCTCCGTACCCACCCATCTGATATTTCTGATATTTCTACTCGTAGGATATAAAACAAACTGCACAAATGCAAAAAGAAAACACATAGTAACAATCAAACACATAACAACATAAATACACTTAGCTCCCAAATAACTATAAGCTATCTAATTAAAGTCTTTCAAATATAATAAATTATGAAATGTAAATAGATTTAGCTGTACAGTAATTTTAACTTTCAGTGCATCGTAAGTTGCTAGTTTTTTTATTTATGTTATTATTATTTTTATTTTTATTTTTTATATATTATTAGAATGCTATAATCAGTATTCCAAATATGCACTTAATAACATGTTTTCTTGAAATTTCAATATCACATGGTTCGTAGAACTTATTTATAGAGCTATGTATGTAGCTGAGTTGGTGTTTTGCCTCTTAAGGTCCCTTGTTCGTGTACGAGGAGACTTGCAAACTGTATTCTCCTTAATCTCCTGGTGGGCCGTGAACTAGCCAGGTTTTGTGCGTGTCGGTTTGCACGGTTTAGGAATCGATCGTTGTATCTGCTAGAAAAGAAACAGAGTTGCTCTTTCACAGTTGCAAGTTTAAGATCTCGGTGGAGAATCGAGTTCCTTACGAGCCATGGGTATCCTGTGATGAGCCACATGGCTTTGTTCTGCAGTCTCTGCACGATTGGCCTATTGCTCAGGAGGCGGTACCCCAGACCTGCATTCCATATCTCCATATTGGAGACACAATCGTTATTTGATTGTTCGCTTGCTGCACAGTGGTAGCTTGCTGTTCTTGTTGAGTAGCCAATTCATTTGGCGATGCTACGGCATGTTGCTACCCTTTTTTGCATATGGACCTCAAACGTGAGCATCCTGTCCAGTGTGAGTCCCAGGTAGGTGACCTTTGTTGGGTGGAGCAAAGGCACTCCTTGAATTTGTACTATGGGAGGCTGAAGTCGGCAGAGGGTGAAGCACATGTTAAAGCTCTTCCTAGCATTGAGCTTCACATTCCATCTGCTGGCCCAGTTAACAAGATCGTTGATGTATGCCTGTGCAACATCTGCGGTCATTTGTTGTGATTTTGTTGAGGTCATTATGCACACATCGTCGGCGTATGTGGCCAACAGGAGCGACGATTGACTGACTTCAAGCGTTTGGTCATCCGGGAAGGGTATGTCGGCAGCAAACAGGCTGAATAGAAACGGGCCCAGAAAGCTTCCTTGTGGAACTCTTGTAAAAACTAGGTGAAGGGGAGACAGGCCTGCTCTGAACTTGACTCTGAAAGAACGACCCTCCAAATAGGATCAGCGCAAAATACGGCGAAGGAAGTGTCGCCTTCTGCATGAGGCCAGGGTGCCAGACTCTGTCGAACGCCTGCTCAATGTCAATTAGAATTGCATAACAGTATTCTCGCTGGTCAAAGGCTTTCAGTATGTGGCTGGTAGCTTTATAAAGTTGCTCTGCAGTACGATGGCCAAAGCGGAAGCCAAATTGATGATCCGGTTTAAGATTCGGGTCTCTGCGCTGATCCAGTCTGGCTATAAGAAGCCTTTCACAGACCTTGAAGATCGATGGCAGCAGGCTAATTGGTCGATATGATTATGGATCCGCTTCTGGTTTTCCTGGCTTTTGGATCATAACAACCTTTGCTATGTTTCAAGTTGAAGGAAAATGCGACAGCCTCATTATGCAGTTAAAAATCGTTACCAAGAAATCCATTGATCTTTCCGGCAGTGCTTTCAGTGTGCGATTGCATATTCTGTCCCGGGGCTTTATTTGGTTTTAGACGTTGAATAATAGCTGCCACCTCTTCATGAACAAAACCTTCCTCTGGGAAGTCAATTTGTAATAGGGCTGTCAGGCAAAGGTTTGTGGCATATAGATCTTTGTCCGAGACAAAGTCATGTGGTTTGATACGGCTTTCAAGATGTACTGCGAAACTATCCGCTTGCTCTTGCTTGGGTCCCTCCAAAACCAGTTACCGAGAGTATTTTTGATGGGACTATATCGATTTGCTTGTCGTCTACTATTTCTGGTGGCCTTCCAGAGACAAAAAGTAGCATCCGAGTTCGTGCCCATGTTCACCAGCATGTTTTCAAACATCTGCGTGCGTTGTCGATTGAGCTCTTGCTTGAGTTGATTACTTGCAAGGTTCCAGCTTGTCTTATCCTCTGGGAGTCGAGTTCTCATATATATTCTCCTCAGTCTGCGCTTTTCTAGAAGAAGGTTACGCAATTCGGTGGTCAACTTGAACTGACCAGATTGGAAACTTGTGTGGCGTGTGACCGATCTCTGAGCATCTGCGGAGGCCTGGTACATTTTTTTCGGTGAACAGTTGCAGTGCGTTTTCTATATCCTGGTCATTTTGGAGCTCAGTTTCTGGATCTACTGCATCGTTCAGTCGCATTTTGAACACTCTCAGATCGGTGTAGCTGTTGACTTATTTTGTTGCCCGAGAATATGTCGTTGCAGAGGCATCAAGCGTGATGACAAGCGGCAAGTGATCCGAACTTAGGGCTGTGTGTTGCGTGCTCTGTAGGGCTGTGTGTTTATCAAATCGTATAAAAACTCTTGGTGTGGTTTTTCTTTACAAATTGATTAATGGTGACATTGGATCGTCTTATTTATAAGGTCATGTCAATTTTTCTGTTCCCCGTAGAATAACTAGGAATTTTATTCCACTTTCCCTTCCTACGTGCACAACTGATTATGCTTTACACAGCTCGTTTCATGCCTTATGTGTAAACTTTAATTCGCTGTACCACGTCTTCTCAAGAGAAATATCCTTTCAGTCTGTAAAGTCCTCTATTCTCCTTTACCTTAGTAGAAATCCTTCCCTTTTCCCGAACTAACGTATCCTAAAATTTTCTTGACTCCTTTTTTCCTTATAATTCTTAACTTTACCTATCCATTATACCTCCACTTTTATATACTATTACTTCTAATACTTTTTTTTATTTAGTAGCAGTGTTAACCCTATTTACTAACTTACTTATACATTAATACTTCAATAAACTATGTTTCTATATAGTTTTGCTCCTAATAGTTTATATGTATGTATTTGTTTATTGTCAATTTCTAACTACTCCTATTCTAACACTGCTATACTAATACTTATTGATCTGATTGGGTTTTTCTGGGTTTTCCCCAATCCTTGCAACAAATGTTGATTTATATTTTATTTTTTCTTATTTTAATTTTATTCTTATTTTAATTTTAATTACTTTAAATTTTGATGAATCATTATTTTTTAATATTCTAAATTGTCCATATTCGTAGTCAACTGCTCTTAGTTGATTTTAATTAAATAAACAAATAAATAAATAAATATGCAGTTTCCACTTGTGTTGTATTGTATGTGGGGGTTCCCTAAACTTGGTGGTGTGCGTTCTAGTCCCCTGCAATTATATACTTTGAGCTTGAGCCATGCTCGGCGTCATTCATATCTGATCTTGTCAAGTGATCGTTGGGGAGGCAGTAGATAGCTCCAATCTCTACTTCTCTTATTTCAGTGGTGACCATGACCTTAGCCAGTTGTATGGAAGGAGTGCAAATCGGCTTGATTGAGAAATGTTAAACGTTGTTCCTGACAAGAATGGCGGCACCACTGCGCCAATGGTTCGGAAAGGGATAATTTGCTGTCTAGGAAGAGAACCCATTCATATTAATGGTGTTTGTATTTTGGAGCTGAGACTCGCTGAGATTATATGTATACCGTGTATCTGCACGAACAGTTCAATTTCACGCTGTTTGTTGGAGGCTCCTCTGGCGTTCCAACATAATTTTTAGCTGTTGAGGATTCTTTTTTGGCAATGCGTGGTGAGAGGGTCCAGCATTTTGGACTGCATGCGTACCATTTCCTCTTGTATATTTGCAATGCGACTTACGGTTTCATTGAGTATTTTTATTGTGTGGCTCTGGCATCCGCTGTTGAGGTGATGTCACAACTTGCCAGTGCGTTGCGCGTTGTTTGTGTGTTATTCGCTGTGGTTGGATTCCATCACATCCCAGTTTTTTAGCTCGCTCCTAATTACGGTGTAGCCCCCTGACTACAATTTTATAGGGTCGTTCCTAATTGAGCTGGTAGATGAAGTATTCCAACTTCACCTTGTCGAACAGAGACTGAATTCTTCTGAAATTATCGGAATTCCTGAGATACACTCGAGTGGTGCCGCCAGCAGAGGTTCTCAGATTAGACTTTTCGACCCCGTAAAGGTTATTTAAATCCTGGAATAGTGGAATTTGAGATTATTCTGGTATGACAGGGATTTTCTTCGTCATTTAAGATTGTATTAGTCTTAGGCCTGTGAGACGGTTGCTTCTTAAGCGAAATGGCTGACCCGACAGACATATACTCAGCGTCGTCGCTGTTGTTCATATCTTTCTCTTCCTCCGAGTCACTGCTAAGCAGACTAAATCTATAAGTTGCTGATTGTCGGTCTGTTTGTGGGGAGGACCGTGAACGTCTCTTAGATTCGTGGATCTTTGGGCTTTTTTCTTTGCGCTTACGCGTCTGGGCCTTATGATGCGCTTTGTCTAAGACAAATGATCCTTTTACAATGCTGCTTCTCAATATATACTCACACGATCAGGTAGTCGTGCAACAAGTGATTGAAGTTGATGCTATTAAGAACGTAGCTGCCGAGGTAGTGGGAACGACTGAGGCTTCGTGTACATACGAATTGGTGCTTGTAGTAGTGGTACTTGCTTCCATTATTACGAGGTTACTACAAGACGGCTCGAAAACAGCAGCTAGAAAAGCCGCACCAAGAATGAGCACCCAATTTACAGAAGTTTTCACTTGAATAATTACGTTTACACTATCTACTTTCACAGGAATTTGGTATTGCACGACTTATGAGGTCACTGTGAACTGTTTTTGCCACTATCTTGGACTTGTCCTTATCTCTTATAAGAGATGTTATTCAATAACCGGACCGCAAATTCACTACACAAGCGTACGATACGATACCGATACTTCGACAATTCATTGCTTTGGAAGAAGAAAACTAATTCTTTGCATTATAGTGTATAACAAAAAAAGGAAGGGCTTAAGCAAAATAAAATGTAATACGAAGCATAGAAATCGTCTCTTCCAATTGCTCCGCCGCTTTATATCTTCATACGTCTGTCCACGACATACACATTAGCAATCGCCTATGCATGTACGAATGTTTTTACGCTGCAGACGACGAAATTGTTCCCATGACTTATAAACTGATAAATAGGTAGTATGAAACTATGTTCATTCGTGAGCAACTCAAAAAGTGTATTTATTTTATTCTTACAAATCCTTGTTCTCTTATAGCTAACAATGATCGTTCTTACTCTATTCTTATCGCTTCTTTAACCCGACCAACGGGATGCAACTCGCTGATAGGGTCGGGTCATATTTCGTGAACGTGTACGTACTTGGGTTACACTGTAATATTGACACGCATACAAGTGGTCATTAATTATCTACTTTATTACGGTGCGTAGTGTTTACATGATGCAACATCTACTTCTACTAAAGATTTATGTAACGCCTATTTAAGTTATGAATTTATATGTATTATTTATTTTTAATTGTGCTCCGGAAAAAAATAAATAAAAAACAAAAATTTTAATTGTGCAGTCAAGCGAAAGAGACGCTGAAAGTCGTTCAAATTCATTTCTTTGCGCAACTCATTATTGTACTTAGAAGAATTAAGTTCTTAAACCTAATTAAGAAAAAACTAACAAAAAAAACGACAACAAAAACAATGAGAAAAACGACATGAGCGCCACGCGTCACCGTGAGCAAGACGAACGCCGGCTCTCTTTGCAACGTAGCAACGCGTACTTCTCGTTTGTCTCTTCACAAACCGTAAATAACACTGCTGACCAAGCGCGGTCACTCACCCCCAATGCAATCAAAACCAATACGCTCAGTATGACAACAAACGACAGACCGCGATCGTGCTCGCCGTCAATTCCAGCAACAACAAACATGCTAATGAACGAAATGCGTACTTCCCCCATGCCGAACCTCAATCCGCAACAGGTGCACACGACAAAATTGTGTACATCAACGGTAACTAGCATAGTAACTTCTCTCTCGAGTATAACTGCTACGAGAACAACAACTGCAACCATATTACCCTCTCGCCCTATCGCTTCGACAACAACCGCTGCTTTTGCTAAGTCAGCAATGTTACCTGTTCTCCCAGCGAAAAAAAGTACGGCCATTTAGACTGGTATGGATCGCTATATACAAATTAAGCGAAAACTAAGCCCACAAAATTTGTCAAAGGGCAACCAACCCAAAATAAACCGCAGTAATCCAAATCAAACACCCACTGAAAGTAACAGATTTGCAATTCTCGCAGACGTACTGGATGAACCTGATACTGAAAAAGACATCAGGAAAAAGCCAAAACCGCCACCAATATATATCAGAGAGAAAACTCAAATGATCTCGTTAACAAAATAGTAGACCTGATTGAAAAAGGTAATTTTCATATAATTCGCCTAACCAAAGGAATTATTCACGACACCAAAGTGCAAGTCAAAACCGAAGAAAAATACAGAGTGCTGACCAAATACCTAAACGATACCAACAGAAACTTCTATACGTATCAGCTAAAAACCAGCAAAGGCCTGCAAGTGGTACTAAAGGGCATCAAAACTGATGTAAGACCTGCTGTTATTTCAGAGGCTCTGAAGGAACATGGATTCAAGGAATGGTCATCAACTTGAACCAGATAATAAGGCACTCAAGAAAAACGAAGTGCATCAAATCTATAAACTGGTGATTCTACTGAACCGTAGAGTCACTGTCGAAGAGCCACATAAGCGCAATGGACTAGTCCAGTGTTCAAACTGTCAAGAGTTCGGCCATACAAGATCCTACTGTACGCTTTGCCCTGTATGCAGAGCTTGTGGAGAACTCCACAACTCTGTAAACTGCCCTCAAAATAGAGACGACCCCAGCACCAAAAAGTGTGGTAATTGTGGAGGCAATCATACAGCAAACTACCGAGGTTGTCCTGTGTACAAGGAACTAAAAAACCGGATACATTAACGAGTGTCTTCACTACACTCCCAAAATGTACAAAGTACATTTGAGTACACCCTCAAAATGTAATGGTAACGTAACGCTCGCAAATACATATATGCCCTCTAAAACAAATGAAAACGTAACATTCGCTAGAGCTCTTAAAACTGCCCAGGTAAGCCCCGCACCCACAAGTCCTATACCACCTATCGCTTACGCGGAGCAGACACACAAATACCAACCAATAATATGTACATCCACAAAACAACATTGAATCGCTGATAATCAATCTGCAAGAAAGCATGAAATTATTTATGACAAGTATGCGCACGACTATGCAAGACCTCATGGGCATTCAAAATCTTTTGATACAAATGCTTCTTTTACAACAATCAAAATATTGTCTTCCCTACGTATGGCACTGTGGATCGCCAACGGCGTTTCACGACACAAACTTGAACTGACTGAATTTCTCCACGATAAGCAAATCGACGTGATGCTTCTTGCGGAAACACACCTCACAAGCAAGTATAATTTCCAAATACAGGGCTACTCTTTCTACGGCACAAATCACCCAGATGGAAAAGCACATGGTGGTTCTGGAATTTTAAAAAGAAACCGTATTAAACACGTTTTTCGCAATGATTTTGCCAAAAATTACCTACAAGCGACATCTATTAATATATACTCGTGTAGTGGTAATCAACTCTTGCCGCGGTGTACTGTCCTCCGCGCTTCAAAATATCCGAAGACGAATTTATGGGTTTCTTTAGCACGCTAGGCGGAAGTTTCATAGCAGCAGGTGACTACAACGCCAAGCACACGCACTGGGGATCTCGTCTTGTGACCCTAAAAGGAAAGCAACTGTATAACGCAACCTCTACTGTAAGTAACAAGCTCGACTTTGTTTCCTCGGGTAGACCTACTTACTGGCCAACAGATCCCAAAAAACTGGCTGACTTAATTGATTTTCCCATAACAAAAAATATTCCCCGCAATCTGATTTCCGCGGAATCTCCTTAAACAGTCATGCAGATTAACATCATACAGAACTGACTGGATTAAATACAAAAATTATATAAGCTCTCATATCGCACTAACTCCAAGGCTCAATGACAAAGCTTATGTAGATCACCACCTGGAATCACCACACAATCTACAAATGCACCGCCAAAGATAAAAAAACGAAAGCACAAATAGAGCAGCTCGTTCAAGAGAAGCGTCGTTTAAGACGAGAATGGCAATCTCACAGATCGCCATCCGCAAGGCAAAAGCTTAAAGACGCCACAAGAAGACTTACAAAAGCGTTAAAACAAGAGAAGGATTTTTGCCATCGCAGCTATATAGAGCAACTATCCCCATCAAGTACAAAACTCCCACTATGGAGAGCCCATCCATCACTATGCCCACCGGTAGAAACAGTTATGCCAATAAGAAACTCGGCAGGCGAGTGGGCACGTAGTGACGAAGACAGAGCATCCACTTTCGCCATGCATCTTCAAAATCATCAAAATGTATTTCAACCAAACCCTGCAAAGAACGCATTCACATTACCGCAGCTAGCAGACGAAAGACAACTGTCGTATTCTCCAATTATATTCAGACCGCAAGGGATTGTTAAAATCATTAAAGAACAACTCCAAACGAAAATAAAAACAATGCTCCTTAGATGCACACACAATCTGCTAGTGTCGTACCTTTACAACAGAGCATTTTCAGTGAGATGCAACGCCGCCATGTCAGTTGAGCATATCATAAAAGCTGGAGTTCCTCAAGGCAGCGTTCTTGGTCCTTCGCTATACATCCTTTATACAGCGGACATCCCCACGAGTAGCCAAATGTTAATATCCACATTTGCTGATGATACCGCGATACTAAGTCGTTCGAAATGCCCACTGCGAGCAACAGCACAACTTGCTGGACATCTGGCGACTGTTGAGAAATGGCTATCTGACTGGCGAATAAAAATTAATGAACAAAAATGCAAGCATTTTACGTTTACTTTAAACAGACAAGACTGCCCTTCAGTTACACTAAACAATACTGTAATCCCAAAAGCAAACGAAGTAACGTATCTCGGCGTGCACCTTGACAGACGCCTCACCTGGCGCAGGCACATTGAAGCTAAAAGGACGCAACTTAAGCTGATGGCCAACAGCCTCCATTGCCTCCAACGCACGATCACCCCTTAGCCTGGACTATAAGGCTCTGCTATATAACTCCGTCCTAAAACCGATCTGGACCTACGGCTCCCAGCTTTGGGGAAATGCTAGCAGCAGCAGTATTGACATCATCCAAAGGGCTCAATCGAAAATTCTAAGAACGATCACTGGGGCACCGTGGTACGTTCGGAACGAATACATCCATAGAGACCTGAACATCATGTAGTCATCTTGCATGAGATCTAATACGGTCTTTTAGCCGATCTCGTCTTCGCAGCAACGACTTTCCAGCCCCACGATAAATACTTAGGGACCAGTAGACTCTAAGCAGTTGCAAATGTAATTGTTAATTAATATAGTTTTGTAAGATTTGTAAAATTATTGTTAGTTTCGTAAAAGAAAATCCAACATATAATGCAAAGTAAAAAAAAAAGAACAAAAAAAAACGTAAGTTTAAACAAGGTTTATAAACTAATAAATAGGTAGAATAGATTTGGCCCATGGTTTAAAGACTGCTAAATATGCGTGTAATCTTTTGAATAGGCTTTTAGCTGATGAATGGGCTTATAGCTGATGATTAGACTTGGAGCTGATCATACCTCAATGTATAAAACTAAAACAAAAAAATTACAAAATATCCGTTATAAAGTATTAATGTATAAATATATCATATATATATTTTTTATTTATTAGTACCTTTTCAATCACTAATTTAATTTATTATGATTTATAATCTTTATTTTATCTACGACTTATTTTGCTCTTTCGAGTCTACTCCTACAAGCCATGTTTAAGGAGATGCAGGAGACGAACCATTTCCTTAAGCAAATGTGCCTTAGTCTCTTAAACGCCAAAAAATGATGCGACACTTACTTAGCTTTGGATTAAAGTATGCTCGGGGAATCTCTGGGCATGTTGCGAAACTAAAGCTATTTCTACCGAACACAATATAAATGTTATGCTTATCACTGAGTCCTGGCCTTAGGAAAATATTCACATCTACTTTCCCGGCTATGACATTTATAATGCAGACCATCCCAGTAATAGACTTAGAGGTGGAGCGGCGATTCTTATAAAACAGGGAATATCTCATTTTCCTTGCGACCCTGTGTCAACGGCGCAACTGCAAATGGGCTCCATTAAAGTTGACACAATTCCCGGTGAGTTGGGAATTTCTTCTCTCTACCTTCCTCCAAAGATCGCATGGTCAAAAGAGGCCTTCAACCTAATATTCAGCTGATCTGCTAACTTCACCACAGACTCATAAAAGTCATCAAACGACTCACCTTTCGGTGAGCAATTGCCGCACGAAAGTCGACGTCTGTCTGTTCTTCTTTAAACTGTATACGCAACACTCTACATAAATCCGACCAAACTATATAAGAAACACTTATATGGTAACACTTCTATGGGTTGCGCTACCTTCAAACAAATGACTAGCATGCCTCGCTAACAGTTCCACATTGCCATCCAATGTTTCAGCTGTAAGGGAAACTTCTCTGATACAACTGAACTTAACGCCAAGGTTCAATTATTGGTTAAAAAACTTCAGCTGAAGGCAAAACTGGATTCTGTCTTGACATTTCAACGCAGTGAAAGCATACAAAAAGTTTCGAAATCGTGACTTTAAGGCTTGGGCCAGTGCACCTGTCTGTCTTTCAGTTGCTGCCTTCAATATATCGGCAATCGTAGGCAGTATTTCGCTCACTGTAGGCGATAAGCGCGAGTTATACAATTTTCATCACTTACCACTCCCCCACTACTTACTCCTAAAATGTCAACACCCTCACCACTAACAATAACACAATCCGGACTTTAGTCAACTCTAATATAAACCAAACCAAACCAATTAAAAATATTATAAACATAGCTGGACCAAAGAGCACTTTGGCCACCAGATACCAATAATGCAAACTCAGAATTATAATAAACAATAACACAATCCGGACTTCAGAATATAATAAACATAGCTTGGCCAAAGAGCACTTTGGCCACCAGACACCAATAATGTTAACTCAGAATTATAATATAAGAAATAATTGCAGAGTAGGAACGGCAGTCATACTCAACCCTGAAACAAACCACTTCTAGAATATATACTGTAAAAATATTTAAGAGTGTTGTATTTTTTAAACAAATATATACTCATGTATATATAATTACAAAATAAATGCTCAAGAATATAGAATTCGCGCCACATTAACTTGTGAAACATGAGTTGGTTGGTACTGAGCAGGAAGGAGTACTGTCCTTGCAGTCTGAGATGAATTTCCTGCTACAGATGCTTGAATTCGCGTCTCGATCGGCATTTTTACTAAATTAGTATTGTTTCTACAACCCAGACAACTGTTTTCTTTTCCTTGCCCTTGTATTGTTACAAGCTCTATGAAATATATGCTGACAGTTGCTCTGCAAACTCAATTGGAATTTATATCAATGCTGGCAGATGCAGCAGCAAAATTTTCTGGGCTATGCTGAATCGGCATTGCCTGAGTAGCAACTGAGAACATATATCTTAATATTCAATTTTGTATATATTATTGAAAACATACTCAAGTAATTATAAAAAAAAAAATATTTAGTGTACGAAACTATGTTCATTCGTGAGCAACTCAAAAAGTGTAATCATTTTAATCTTACAAGTACTAGTTCTTTTATAGCTAATCATATCCTTCTTGGTCTATTATTATCGCTTCTTTGACTTGACCAACGGGATGCAAATCGCTGATAGTGTCGTGATATATTTTGTGTACGTGTACTTGGGTCACACCGTAATCTAGACACGAATGCAAGCGGTCATAAATTATCTATTTTATTACGGTGCTTTGTCTTTTCTCAATACAAACTGTATGTGGTGTATATTTTAATTATGAATATATATATATGCATGTTTAATGTAAGTTTAAACGTTGATAAAAATAAATATACAAATGGAATAAATTAAATAAAATTAAATAAATAAAACAAAAAAAATGTATTGAGTATCGATAAAAAATAAATATTTATAAATTTTCTTAAATTCTACGATTTGAAGTAAAACAATCAAAAATCATAAATTTAAGCTGTAAAATGTAGGTAAAAGGAAGGGATAGGAAGGATATGGATAGTGTTGTATGCTATTAAAATGGTTTCATTAAAATGGTCAGTTGATTATTTTCCGAATTTTTTTTGTCGGCCAATTCTCTTTGGGTTGAGATAACCGCTTGGGACCTACCCACCATATCTCACAATCTTTAAATTTGCTTGGACATCCTCTGAATGCTATATCTGCGGGATTCTCTTCAGATTCAACATGATTCCATTCAATTTCTGTTATTTTGCGTATTTCTTCCGTTCTACGCTTGATAAACTTGTTTTTATTCTCTCCGTTTTTTATCATTGCTAGGGTAAGCACTTCCTTAATACTTTAAAGCAACCTTATCTATTTTTAAGTTGCTGGATTTTTCTCTTCGTTGTCTCTTACCACTGGTGGGGAAAACAAACGAAGGCTCGAAGGACCAAATTATAAAACTATGTTCATTCGTGAGCAACTCAAAAAGTGTACTCATTTTATTCTTACAAATCCTAGTTCTTTTATAGCTAACAATGATCGTTCTTACTGATAGGGTCGTAATATACTTCGTGTACGTGTACTAGGGTCACACCGTAATCGAGGCACGCATGCGAGCGGTCATTAATTATCTATTTTATTACGGTGAGTTGTGTTTACTCAATATAAAATGCATTTCCACTTAAAAATATATGTGTGTATATTTTAATTATGAATATATATATGTCGCCGGACAGACGGTACAGTTCATTAGTACGTATCGCCGAGCTGCTTACAGTTAGTTTTGTGTCGCCAGTATGTCGGCGTCAAGAATTTGTACATTTAATATTCTTATGAAATAGCTATACGCATTTACGCACACATATTGCGAAATTCGGTGTGAGCAACATAGTGGTTGCAATTGAGTGCAAAGCATAGGTAGCAAAGACGAGTGATGTCATTGTTGCTGAGTAAGGTTCGATCGTGAGCGCAGTCATAAGAAGAGCATGCGATGCAAATGAGATAAAGAAAGAATCAAATTAGGCATTGTTTAATTGTGATGAAATACTGCGAGTCAGTTTGAAAACGGAGCGCTGAGTGAACGGTCGAAACTTGCTATGCCAAGCATTGTTTGATATTATGAATATAGACAACGAGATACCAACTGCGACATCAGAAGTGGGATCTGCTTCGCCTAAAAATAATGGCACAGATCATTACCTGACAGCTTTCGAAGCTCAGAATCGGCATTTCTTACAAATCATCCAAGATATGCAGACACCAAGAGTAGCGGCAACCGACAAAAAAGCGGCAAACATTTCACTGCCAAAATTCAATCCGGACAACGTTGGAGCAGATGCCTCTGCTTGGTGTACAACCGTGGATCTGATCTTGACCTTCAACTTGCTGGAGGGGAGCAGCCTCGTAGTAGCTCTAAGCAGGGCGCTTGAAGGCAGCGCATCGCAATGGCTGTCACAAATATGCTTTGGTGGCATAACATGGCCACAATTCAAAGAGTTTTTTATCCAGCGTTTTGTGGGCATAGAAACATCAGCTGCGGTAATTTTAAATGTATTAACTGGTCGTTCAAAGCCTGAAGAGGGTTTCGCTGAGTACGGGAGTCGAATCGTCACGCAATTTCTATTCAAATGGAAACATAGAGGAAATTGCTGTATCCCTGGCATTGGCTCACATGGCAAGTCTGGACGACAAACTGCTTTGCTTGATTTTTACAAACAATGTAAAAACGCGCAACGAATCGCAGCAGCAGCTAAAGGCGCATACATTTAAGCGCCGCGCAGCTGACGTATACACATCAAGTTCTGAGCAAAAGAAGTCGAAATTTTCATCGTCAATAAAATGTAATTATTGTGGAAAGATTGGCCACAAATATGCTGAGTGCCGTTCTCGACTGGATAAGAGGTCTAACACACAAGGGAAAAGTCACACTGGAATCAGCGCTTCTGGAGTGAAAGATCGTACAAACGTCAGATGTTATAAGTGCAACGAACTTGGTCATTTTGCGTCTACATGTACAAAAGGCGAATCTACTACAAATATGAAGACCTACGAGAAACGCGTCAACGTTTGCACAGTATCTGCACCGCGAGGAAATATAAATTTATCTGGTGAGCTTGTTCCATTTTATTTCGACTCTGGTGCAGAATATTCCCTGAAAAGAAAGTGTACCAGATAAATTAAGTGGAAAAAGAGTTCATAATATTGTTAAAATAACAGGCATAGGCAACGATTCAGTGTATTCTACTTTACAAATATTATGTAACACAAATGTTGAAAATTATTGGATAGAAATTTTATTTCATGTGGTATTGGACAAATATTGAAACTATCATATTCTAATTGGACGAGAAATTCTCGCTTTAGGCTTTCGTATAACCTTGGAGGTTGATAAATTTTTAATTACCAAACAAAACTAGTGAATACCATTAACTAATTATGAACAAAATCTTGATGTAGGTAATGATTTAAATGATTTAGAATAGAAAGCCCTTCAGAAAATTTTGAAAAATTATTCAGAATGGTTTATAAATGGCATACCAAAAACCCGAGTAACAACGGGACAATTAGAGGTTCGATTAAAAGATCCCCAAAAGTTAGTTCAACGTCGACCTTACAGGCTCAGTGAGAATGAGAAAGAACAAGTGCGGAACAAAATAGAAGAGTTATTGAAAATAAACATAATTCGTCCCAGCTGTTCACCATTTGCTAGCCCTATGTTGTTAATTAGAAAAAAAAATGGTACAGATCGCCTTTGCGTAGATTATCGCGCATTAAATGAGAACACGATTGCAGATAAATTCCCGTTGCCCCTAATCTCTGACCAGATTGCTAGACTACGGGGTGCAAGATATTTTTCGTGCGTAGATATGGCAAGTGGGTTTTATCAAATTCCTGTTCACCCGGACTCAATTGAACGAACCGCCTTCGTTACTCCTGAGGGCCAATATGAGTTTTTGACCATGCCCTTTGGACTTAAAAATGCGCCTTCTATATTTCAACGAGCTATAAATAAAGCGTTAGGTCCGTTAGCATACACATTCGCAATTGTTGATATTGATGATGTGTTAATCATAGCTGAAACCAAGCAGGATGCACTTCAACGATTACAAATAGTCTTGGACAAATTATATAGCTCGGGCTTTTCATTTTATATAACCAAATGTTATTTTCTTAAGACTAGTATAGAATACCTGGGATTTGAAATTAGTAACGGAGAAGTAAGACCAAATCCGCACAAAATTCATGCGTTGATAGGCTTGCTGCCACCACAGACTGTTTCACAGTTAAGACAATTTCTTGGTTTGGCCTCATATTTTCGTCAGTTAATTAAACATTTTTCGGAGTCATTATAACCTTTATATTCGTTAACATCTAAGAAAAATACTGATTTTGTTTGGTTACCAGAACATGAACAAATGCGCTCAAAGATAATAAGTGCATTGATACAGACACCAGTATTGGTTATCTTTGATCCAAAATATGCAATTGAATTACATACAGATGCCAGTTCTGTTGGTTATGGTGCGATTTTATTACATAAAATTAATAATAAGCCCCATGTCATAGAGTATTATAGTAAATGTACTACGCCGGCCGAATCAAAGTACCATTCGTATGAGCTAGAGACATTGGCAGTTTTCAATGCTATTAAGCATTTCCGTCATTACTTAGAAGGACGTAAATTTGTGGTTTTTACAGACTGTAATTCTCTTAAGTCTAGTCGCACTAAAATGGACTTAACACCTCGAGTATATAGATGGTGGAGTTTCTTGCAGTCGTTTGATTTTGACCTTCAGTATAGAAAAGGAGAACAGATGCAGCATGTTGACTTTCTCTCTCGATATCCAGTAGTAGAAAAAAATAAGTGTTTGACAAAAATAATTGAGAAAAAAATACATTCGATTGAGATATCGGACAATTGGTTGATTTCAGAGCAGCAGCGCAACGTTGAATTAGCAGACATTCTAGCAAAAATACAGAATAATGAACTTCCAGATAATTTAGCCAAAACATATGAAATAAAAAGGGGAATACTACATAGACAAATACAAAGACATGGTAAAACTAAAAGCTTGCCAATTATTCCTCGTGCTTTTAGATGGTCTGTAATAAATCGTGTTCACGAATCTATAATGTATTTGGGTTGGGAAAAAACATTAGAAAAAGTTTATGGATACTGCTGGTTCGAAAACATGTCAAAATATGTTTGCAAATATGTTGAGAATTGTATTACATGCAAATTAGCGAAACCACCTACTGGCAAAACACAAATAGGATTACATCCAATACCTAAAGTCGATATACCATGGCATTCTGTACACATTGACATAACTGGAAAATTGAGTGGCAAGAATGAATTAAAAGAATATGTTATTGTTATAATAGATGCCTTCACAAAATTTGTTTATTTTTATCATACAATCAATACTAATGCTGAAAATTGTGTCAAAGCTGTTAAATCGGTTATTTCTTTGTTTGGTTTGCCCTCGCGGATAATAGCAGATCAAGGTCGATGTTTTGCTAGTACGTGTTTTCGAGAATTTTGCTCCTCTCAAACGATTAATTTAAATCTGATTGCTACCGGTGCAAGTAGAGCTAACGGTCAAGTAGAAAGAGTAATAAGTACTCTAAAGAGTGTGTTAACATTTAACATATGTTCAGCGCCTCTGAAACTAGTCAAAATCGTGGCAAGACGCATTAGGTGAAATATGGTTGGCAATAAATTGCACAACACATCGGTTTACAAAGGTTAGCCCATCAGAACTATTGATTGGTAAAGAAGCTAGACCTTTTGGTTTACCTGCAATAAATGAAGAACAAATGATTGATAGAGACAGATTAATAAAACAGGCCAAGCAAAAAATAGATGAAGGTGCATGTTATAACAAGCGTAGATTTGATGAAGGAAAGGCGAAAATAGTAAAATATAATGTAGGAGATCACGTTTTGTTAAAAAAAGAAGAAAGACAACAAACTAAAATTGATCCTAAATTTAAAGGTCCATATCAAATAATAGAAATGCTAAACGGAGATCGATATATATTAAAATCATTAACAAGTAAGCGAAAAAAAAATACTCTCATGAATTTTTAAGAGCATTGCCAAATGAACATGAAATTGAAGAATTGGTTGAAAACCAAGAAGATACAAGTTGTGTATCAGACTCCCATGGGGGAATAGAAGGGGTGGTACAAGATGTGTGCCAGTGCCCAGAAAAAGACAATGAAGACCGCACCATATCAAACTGTAATTGATATGGCGATGGGTCAAGGGATGAATACCGCACCATATCAGACTGTTCTTGGTATGGCGGTGGGTCAAAGAAAAGACTGCATCATATCAGACCGCACTTGATATGAGGGTGAGTCAGAGAGAATATAACAGATGTCAGACTGAACTTGACATGGCATTGTATTGAATATGTTTTAAGTTGAACAAATGTGTAATGGGTGTAAAGAAAACACACCAAATATGTTGATTTATAAAAGCTGTTATTGAAATTGAAATTTTGTTAAAAAGAAAAATGGCTGTTAATTAAAATGGTTTTGTTTAATCGTAGCGCAATAAAATAAAAATAATTAAATATTAAGTAATATGAATTATAATGAAAAAAAAAAAATATATTAATGAGACGTTTTTTTTTATTAAGATAATCATAATAATTACAAACAAAAACAAAAGCACACGAGGACGTGTGTATTGTCAGGAAGACCGTGTCGCCGGATAGACGGTACAGTTCATTAGTACGTGTCGCCGAGCTGCTTACAGTTAGTTTTGTGTCGCCAGTATGTCGGCGTCAAGAATTTGTACATTTAATATTCTTATGAAATAGCTATACGCATTTACGCACACATATTGCGAAATTCGGTGTGAGCAACATAGTGGTTGCAATTGAGTGCAAAGCATAGGTAGCAAAGACGAGTGAAGTCATTGTTGCTGAGTAAGGTTCGATCGTGAGCGCAGTCATAAGAAGAGCATGCGATGCAAATGAGATAAAGAAAGAATCAAATTAGGCATTGTTTAATTGTGATGAAATACTGCGAGTCAGTTTGAAAACGGAGCGCTGAGTGAACGGTCGAAACTTGCTATGCCAAGCATTGTTTGATATTATGAATATAGACAACGAGATACCAACTGCGACATATATATGCATGTTTAATGTAAGTTTAAATACAAATGAAATAAATTAAAAAAATTAAATTAATAAAACAATAAAAAAGTATTGAGTATCGATAAAAATAAATATTTATAAATTTTCTTCAATTCAACGATTTGAAGAAAAACAATCAAAAATCAAAAATGTTAAACTGTACAATGTAGGTAAAAGGAAGGGATAAGAGGAATATAGATAGTGTTGTATGCTATTAAAATAGTTTTATTAAAATGGTCAGTTGATTATTTCCCGAATCTTTTTCTTTCGGCCAATTCTCTTTGGGTTGAGATAACCATTTGGGACCTACCCACCATATCTCACAATCTTTAAATTTGCTTGGACAAATTCCTCTGGATGCTATATCTGCGGGATTCTCTTCAGATTCAATATGATTCCATTCAATCAATTCAACGCTTGATAAACTTGTTTTTATTCTCCCCGTTGTTTATCCATGCTAGGGTAATGGTTGAATCGCTCCAAGCAAAACTATGTGCTATTTTTGGAATTGATTCCTTAATTCTTTGTATTAATTTACTTAAAAGATGGGCTGCGCAGAATTCTAGTTTTGGAATCGTTTTTTATTTTTCTTCGGATTGACTTTACTTTTACTTGCTATTAGTGTAATTGAGCATGCTACTTTTGCATAAACTACTGCCGCAAATGCTTTTTCTGATGCGTCAGCAAAACCATGAAGTTGAATGGGTAGGTTCTGTTTTTATCCATTTTGGAATTGTTATTTTTTCCATGGCTGGTAATTCTTCTTCATAGGATTTCTATTCGCTTAATTCGTTAATAGATAATGTCTCATCCCAAATTTGTTCCACTAGCCAAAGTTTTTGCATGTATAACTTCCCCATAATTGTGATGGGTGATAACCATCCTAACTGATCATATATTTTTGGTAGTGTTGAGAATACTAGTCTTTTGTTTACTATCTTTGGGTTCCGACGATTCACTATACATTTAAATTCGTCTTTAAAAGGTTCCCATTGAAGCGCTAGAGTTTTGACTGCATTGTTTTCATCGATGCTTAACGTCTTGTTTTCACTAGCATCTGCTACCGATTCTACTATTATATTTCTAATTTATTTGAAATCCATTCCCACCTTATCTAATTCGAATAAAATTTGCTTGACAATTTCTTTGGCATTATCAATGGTATGGGCTCCTGTCAAAAGATCATCCATATAGAAATCGTTTTTATTAATATCTTTAATTATTGAATTTTGGCATTTATCAGCTATATCTGCTAGCAGTCTGGTCGGTAAATAAGAGTCTAATGAAGTTCCGCATGTAACGGTGGTTAATTTAAATTCTCCAAGCTCCTGGCCTGGTGAATTTCTCCATAAAACATGTAAGTATTCCTGATCTTTTTCAGATATATTAATTTATCAGTACATTTTTTCAGTGTCCGATGATTATACATAATGCCATTTACGCCATTTTACAATTATGTCAAAGATATCTTTTTGAATTATTGGTCCTATCCACATAATCTCATTAAGACTTTAATTATTTGTCGTTTTTGCTGGAGCATCAAAAACTAAAACGCAATTTCATCACTGATTACTGCGTGGAGTGGAAGGTAATATTTGTCATCTATTCTTGCTTCAACCATATGAACTAATTCTAGATACTCTGCCATGAATTTAAAAAAAAAAAAACAACAATAAAAACAATGAGCCAAAATGTCATAAGGGCCGCGCGCCAACGTGAGCAAGACGAACGCCGGCTCTCTTTGCAACGTAACAACGCGTACTTCACGTTTGTCTCTTCACAAACCGTAAATAACACTGCTGACCAAGCGCGGTCACTCACCTCCAATGCAATCAAAAC